>LOJH01033064.1:0-16382 GCA_001685095.1 Ellobius talpinus | reverse complement strand
ATTAACCAATGAAAGTAACACATAGACAGATGACCCTCCTCCATCATACAGGCCATACATTTATTTATCACTAAAAGTGTTCTCAAGCATAGGTACAGAAAGCCCTTCTTTCCCTGTTCTCTTTCTTGTCCCTTGTCATTCCAACACTTGCCTCCCCCCTACACACAAACTGTAGAAGCCACCATTGGGAGGATGGCTGGGCCCCTGCAGCCCTAACTCTAATTCTATTGTGTATCCTCAAAAGTTCCCTGCCAATTCAGGTCCCTGCAGTGAAAGGACAATCACTTACTAGTTAAATTCATTCAACTCTTTAGTCAACAAAATGATGTAGCATTTTCATCAGTGAGCCAATTGAAAACTCAACACTAGAAAAAAAAGTACAGAGCCGATTGGGGCAGAAAAGAAGCCTTCATGGGGGTTTGTGTCCCACACAAAGGCAAGTGAGGCCAAGCTGCCACTCCCTTTCTTCTTCCCAGTAGCCAATGCATAGTACCAGCTCTAGCGTGAAGGGAGATTTAAAAGCGACTAAGTACATATAAACATTTCTCATTCATTATCTGGGGTTTCTGCTACTGGTTGACATATCATTAGTCCTAGTGTAAGGCAAGCTTTAAAAAACGTAATTACTTAATCATGCAGTTAGCTCCCCATCAATTCTAGCAGCATTTGTTCTTAACTAGCTTTTAAGAACAAAATTAGGAGTAATTTGTAAACAAAAGTAATTGAAGAGAGGCAGATATTACCAAGGTGTTAGCGGCATTAGCAGACATTATTGTGTTCCCTAATACCACCACAGCACTGCGGTTAAGAGTAGGTAGCAGGCAGAAGGCAGGGCTACGGAGACAGAAGGTTGCATGCAGCCTGCCAAGAGCAGCGCAAAGCAGAAACTCTATTGGCCCCACCAACACTTACCTCCGACAATAGGTTTATAATCTACTCCTAGAATGACTCGTGTTACATCCCGAAGATTTGGGGGAGTTATGGTACAATCTGGCTTTTCAGGACCCTGAAAGTTGTCTTTCTTACCTGTTCCGTCATGAGTCATGGTCACAAGACCTACAGATATACAGCGACCACCTGTCTCGAAGAATAAAGGACACTCTAAGCAGAGAAAAAGATACTTTGAGCACCATTACTTCCGGTTATCTGTTAGAGTCAGTGAACCTCGATTGCGCATGACCTCTGTGCTAGGTGCTATCCTAGGCTCATAAAAAAGAGCAGTCAGCAATCTCTGGACCTTTTAAATTTTTTTCTTTTATACAATGCATCCTGATGCCAGCCTCCCTTCAAACCAGTACCTTGCCACCAACCCTCTTCTCCCAGTTCCACTGCTCCTCCGTTTCCCTTATAAAATAAACAGACCTTGCTTGGTCTAAAAGAGCTAGTTACAGGATAGGCACCAAAACTACACACAGAAACCCTGTCTGGGGCGGGAGTGTTTAGGAGTGGGGGGTAGAGAACAGGCCTACCAGTATATCAACCAAGTACTGCATAGAAGGTGCAGTAAGACTAGGCACACATATTCATACTAAGGCCAGACAAGGCAAACCATTAAGAGGAAAAGGTCCCAAGAGCAGACAAAAGAGTCAGAGAGCCCCAGGAGTCCCGCAAAAACCCTAAGCTAAAGAACTGGAGAATATATGTAAAGGACTTAGCAGGGACCCATGCAGTCTCAGTAGTTGCTGTTTCAGTCTCTGTGAGCCCCTGTGATTCCTACTTAATTGATTCTGTGGGCCATGCTCTCCTGGTATCCTCGACCACCCTGACTCCTACAATACTCTCTAACCCCACCAGGTTCTCTGAGCTCTGCCTGATGTTTGGCTGTGGGTCTCTGCGTCAGCTTCCATCAGTTGCTTGAGGAAGCCTCTCTGATGACCATTTGGGCTAGGCACCAATCTTATGAGTATAGCAGAATATCATTAGGAATCGTTTCATTGACTTTTTGTTTGTTGGTTAGTTGGTTGGTTTATCGGTTGTGTTTGATTCTCTACCTTAGGTCTATGAGTCATTGAGCTTCCAGATCCTAGCCATCTGGGCAATGTCTAGCTTGGGCTCCCTCTCTTCACAAGGGCCTCAAATTAGACCTGTCATTGTTTGGTCACTCCCACAAGCTCTGAGCCACCTTTACCCCAATACATCTTGTTGGCAGGACAGGTTGTGGCTTTTTGGCTGGGTTGGTGTCCCAGTGCCTCCACTGGGAGCTTAACCTGGTTACAGAAGACGGCCTGTTCAGGTCCCATATCATCCAATACGGTCACTCTCATAGGTTCCAGGAAGTTTCCACTTTACTAGGTTTCTTTATCGCCCCTAAATGCCCCAGTACCAGATGTCTCTCCCTATACTCTCTCCCTCCATCCTTCTCTCCACTTCCTGATCCTTCCTGTTCCCATTCCCACCCACTCCCAGTCCACCAACAAAGACTATTTTGTTTCCCCTTCTCAGAGAAATCCATGTATCCCCGTAGACCTCTCCTCTTTATCTAACTTCTCTGGGTCTGTGGGTTGTAGCATGAATATCCTTTATTTAACATTTAATATTCACCTAAAAGGGAGGACATATCGTGTTTGTCCCTCTAGGTCTGGGTTGCCTTGCTCAGCTTGATGCTTTCTAGATCCATCCAGCTGTCTGCAAATTTCATGATGCCATTTTTTTGTAATAGCTGAGTAATACTTCATTGCGTAAATATACTTTATTTTCTTTAACCATTCTTAGGTTGAGTGACATCTAGGTTGTTTCCAGTTTCTGGATATTATGAATAAAATCATTATGAACATAGTTGAGCAGTCAACGTAATCCATTATATTAACAAACTGAGAAAAAAACCCACATGGTAATCTCATTAGATGCCAAAAAAGCCTTTGACAAAATCCAACATTCTTCATGATAAACATTTCGGAGAGATTAGGAATAAAACATTCATATCTAAAGATAATAAAGGCAATTTACAGCAAGCCTTTAGCAAACAAATTAATTGGAGATAAATCCAAAGCAACTTTATTAAAATCAGAACCAAGACAAAGTTGTTCAGTCTCTGCATACCTATTCAATATAGTACTTGAAGTTATAGCTAGAGAAATAAGAGAAATGAAGGAGATCAAGGGAATATAAAAGTCAAAGTATTGTTATTTGTAGATGATATAATAGCATCCAAAAATTCTATCAGGGAACTCCTACGGCTGATAAACACCTTCATTGATGTGGCTGGGTACAGATTAACTAAAAAAAAATAGTAGCCCTCCTAAATACAAACACTGAATGTATTTTAAAAAAATATTTGTGAACTGTTTGAGAAAGAAAATAATAGAGCAAGCATGATTTCAAAGATGAAAATTAGTTATGCTACATCCCTAGCCATTAGTTTCTCATTCACCTAGCAGGATTGAATCTTTATATAGACTTTACATGGAATACAGAAAAAAAAACTTGGATAGGAACAGAAGTATGTCAGGCCTATTCCTGCCTCATAGATGAAATAACTGAGTGTAAAATAAACCAAACATCATTGAAAATACACATGAAAGTAATGATGAAGTAGGGATTCAGGCATATGGCCTTGTTTTTAATATCACTATGTTGCATAGTGGCACAAGGTGGCATATCTTCTGAGGACCCACCAGAATTCAACAGCAGCCTTGAACATGGAATCCTATGTCTCTGAAGATTTGTCTCCTGTAGAACCTTAAGCAAGCTGTGTCAAGTCTCTGAGCTTCAAATCTTTATCTGCCAGTTAATATCTTGGCACCATTATCTCAGTCCAATGCGGTATTCATGTCATGGAAGTAAATGTGCCTAGCAATCTTAGGTACTGTGGTGTAGTAACACTACGTAAGTCTGTATATGTAAAACTGAGGGGTGGTAAAAATGATTAATATAGTAGAAATCAAAATATGATAACTTCTGAAGGGTTAAGATTTCACTAGAAATCAGCACAGAGGCTTTGAGAATGAGGGGAATGCCTATCAGCTGTAAAGTCTTAGTATATCAAGCACTTGTGTGTGTGTGTCCTTTATTACATATAAACACCTAAAAGTTGTGCAGTAAAATAGAATGATTATTTCCATTAAAGTTTAGTAATTCTTTACATTGATTGATCTTGAGAGTGAGTTGCTTGTCCACAGTGGAAATCCCACACCATTCGCCCCATCTGCTGCTAGTCTTCTGGAGAAAAAGCTCACGTACAAATCAAAGCACACGAACTCTGATTTATAACAAATATCACTTTTTTATCCCCTTCCAAACTGAAAATACAAAGAACCACAAACTTTCAGGTTTATGACTTGGGTATATAAATAAATTATGAAAACTCACTGTGCTCCGTCTGTTTCAAAAGAGTTAAAAAATTGTCTCATTGAAATGAATCAACCAGAGAGTAATATAGGGGATGTTTGTGAGACATTCAATCCCTTGAAATCTAGGATAGCAGAAATTGCTATCAAAGCAAGTATCATGTCCTCTGCTAAGGAAAATACTACCTTAGTTCATTTATTACCGACAGGAACAGTTTTTGCTCTCTTTGAAGTTTATGGTTCTAACATAGCAACAGGTAAATATTTTTTCTTTAGTGCTACAGGCATTTGGCCTTTAGAATTAGCCAAGTGTTCAAATCATCCAAGTTTCCATTGTGTGTCTACCAGAAGCCTGGAAGAGCAGAGCTAAGAGTTTAGATAATTATCCAGATAATTACCCAGGCCTCAAAGTGACTTTTATTGGTTTATATAGATCATTTGGGCAGAGGAGGCTTTTCTCTTTTAATTGCCTGTAAAACAAAATCACTGTATTCAAACCAGCCTACTCCTTTGAAAGATTAAATAAAAATTACTTGCAACAAAAGTGAATACCATGGCTGGGAAATTCTTTTCTGCAAGTCTTCAGAACCTGATGAGAAATGTTTAGGCTGGGAGAAGATTGTCAAGGTTTGGAGACTTTATTATGAGCATTGATCACTGTTCACAGAGAAAGTACTCTCCATTGCCTAGACTTTAAGAAAATGGGAGTTTCACTTCTAATAACCACTGATGTGGATAAAACTGAGCATTGACACTCAGCAACCCAACATTTTATAAGATGTTCAGGTCAGTCCCCCATCAAAAATTAGAATTTTATCTGGATACCAGAACAAACTTCTTCTTTAGTTCTTCATTTTTCCCTTCCCTCTTTCTGCTCCTCTCTTCCGCACCTTTATTTAAGTATTTAAGCCATTATCCTTCTATGATCTCATGTGTGTGTGTGTGTGTGTGTGTGTGTGTGTGTGTGTGTGTGTAAAGTATCATACACGCCAAGGTGTGTGGAAGTTAGGGGACATCAGGATTTCAGCCTGCGAGCTTCCAGAAAATCTATTTTTGTCTCTTATGTCCTCACAAGACCATCAGGATTGCAAATGCTTGCACTATGTGTCTAGATTTTATTTGAATTCAGGGATTCAAACTCATGTCCTAATGTTTACATGGCAAATACCTTTGTCCAAGGAATTATCCCTCTAGTCTTACTCTTTGATATATAATGTTCCCTCTATTATCTCCTCAAATTTACACTCTATGATTTGAAGTGGTGTTCCAAGAAATTCACTGACCTATTGGCCCCTTGCCCTACTTCTTCCTTCCCTTCCTGTATGGACATTTATGATGCTGACACT
Source organism: Ellobius talpinus (assembly GCA_001685095.1). NCBI lineage: Eukaryota > Metazoa > Chordata > Mammalia > Rodentia > Cricetidae > Ellobius > Ellobius talpinus. The sequence goes on along the minus strand of LOJH01033064.1, from coordinate 10,750 downwards.
GCCCAGGGCTTCCAGTTAGGAGATGTGTAAGAGGGGAAGAAGGTGGACCTGGTGGGAATAGCCTAAAGCAGAAACTGATAGAGGATCTGCATTCATCTCTACTCTTCTCCCTGGCTTTTCTTGGAGGTCTTCTCTTCCGCTTTAGGAACAGGTAGAATACATGACAATGCTAGGAGACATCATTTAATGATGAACTTCTCTGTGCAAGCCAGAAATACCTATGCTTAATTTAAATTTTAATAATAATAACAAGTGCTTTGAATACATATATATATTATTGTATATGTTTATATATGCATAATTTTGTGACTTAAGGGTCTTGGGACTTAAACCCAGATCTTTCCTTGTACATATATTATCTTATCAATTTACAAACTACTCCCGGAAGGTCTTTCTTCTTTAAGTTTTTAATTTTCATTTCATGTGTAAGGGACTTTTTCATGCACGTATTTCTGTGCACCGCACGGGTTCCTAATGCTCACAGAGGGCAGAAGAAGGGGTCTGAAACTTTGGAACTGGAGTTATACATAGCTTCAAGCTTCTACGTAAGTGCCGGGATTGAACCCAGGTCCTCCGGAAGAGCAGCCAGTGCTCCTAGCCACGGTCCCATTCCTTTAGCTCCTAGAAATACTTTTTTTTAAGTTGCTGGGTTCTCCACAACATCAACATTCGCATTTCAGAGAATACTTCCTCCTCCTCATAGTAATTTTCTGTCTCATTTTTCTTCATACCACCTTTCTTCTCTGAATATTTTAATAATCTGTCTATGTATTTATTGCCCGCATTTGTCAAAAGACAGAAGCTCACTAGAGCAGAGTTCTTACTTAATATTGCAGTCCATAGGACCATGTCATTGTTCACTAAGTACCCAAACAAAAAATGGAACGGCATTCTTATATGGAAGAAGAAACTGTTCTTACTCTCTTGTTGCAAGTGGAGAAGTCAATTAAGGAACAATACAAAACTTGACCTGGGTCAGTTTACATCAGATAAACATACCAGAATTCCTACTGAAGTATTTCTCATCAAACAAGTACCTTAACTCCAATGCCTCTGCATTCAGTTCTGTCTCCAGAGAAAATCTGCATAAGCTCTGCATTTTGAGGTTGCCAGAAAGACTGAAAAAAAGCCTATAAATTTTCTAAATCTTGCTACTTGGAAAATAAGTCAAATGTTATGTCCTGGGGCCTTTTGAAAATGAGCCAAACCTTGTTGTCAATAAGGATAATGATCATAAATCATTGGCCTCACTGTTCCTCTAAACAAGAATACATTCATATATGTCTGCAGCTTGGCTCACCTCATGTAGATATAAGTAGAAAGGAATATAACTGAGCAATTTTTGTGTATAGCAGATACACATTAGCACACTTGCTTTGGAAAGTGCTTCCTTAAGTAATCAGTTTTGTAGTTAGGAAATTTGGGTTCCTAGAGGAGAAGTAATGATCATAAGGAGAGGCAGTTAGTGATAGAATTAGAGTCTGGAATCCAAGTAGATCAGATATGGCTCCCTTGCCAGAACAAACATCCAGCGAAAGCAGACCGTAAATTCACATAACCTGTGCAGTTCTAGAGTCTCTAAAACACTGCCTAGTGAGCATAATCCTGCATGTATCTACCTGCATCTTCAGCAAGTTTTGGCTGAGTAAATTTTAAAAAGCACAATGAAATACAGTGCTCTTTCCAGTGTGTTCTGATACCTACTGAGCTTAAAGCTTATCTGCATTTTGAGTATTGGTTATGGTGCAAGTGTTGGGCATAGGGCATGTATATTGAGAGTTGCATCAGGACCTATGAGTCTAGGTAGATTCTTTAATATTGTCTATGCAATGCACTATTCTGAAAGCAAAGGGGCCAGGGGCAAGTGTTCATTTCATAGCAATAGCTTCCATTTGCTTCTGAAAGTTTCCATTGGGTTACAAAGTGGTGTCAGGGTTTAGACATGAACTTAAATTTGACTTCTACCTTACACAGTCACCATCACACATTAGGAAAAGGTGATTTGAAAGAACTCATGTCATGTGGATAAATACAATGCTCTATTTTTTATAGGTTTAAGATAATTATTTTTTGAAATTCACTGAAAATTCCTTTCTTCCTTTTACTTTATTATAAAATGTACTGAAAAAAAGTATCACAGACTCAAGTTAGCCAGACCCAAGAGCTATACAAATTAATGAATTTATCTACAGTTAGAATTGGCATTCAAAATGGATGCTGAGAATCTTCATTCCAAATGTGTGCACTTAATCATCCAGTGATAGCTCCAAAAACCTGGGACAGAACTAGAACTAGGAAAACTTTAGTTTTCTGAAACTTTTGTATAACAAATTTATATAAAATATACACATGTGCATGCACACGCCTGCTCATGTTCACACACACACACACACACACAGAGAGAGAGAGACTCCTGTCCTGCATTCACTCCTTTCCCATTCCCTCATATTTAGCTTCTCTTCATGGTATTTATTCAGAGAGAATAAGTCTAATGATAAAGAAATGCAATGTTTGTATGGTGTTTTGGCACTACAAAGTATAATAACTTCCTTTAGTCACAGATAAATCTGCTTTAGACAAAGATGATGAATGTAGATTTGGATGATTTTAATGAGTACATGATATTTGCAAGTAAAAGTACTCTACTCTTTAGTGGAGAAACTGGAATTCCTGATATGTTGCAATACTGTTACCACTTTTGAGGAGAAAAAAAAATTTTAATAGATCCCTTTTTCTCATATCCATTTCTCCCCTTGGGCTTCTGTCCACTCGCAAGGCACATATTGGTACTAAATACAAATGTGTAAATTGATCGAATGAAAAAGTAACTATATCTGAGAACCTTAATTACAATAACAACAACGACCTAAAGGCAGTTGAAGACAATAAAGATAAGTTTAAGTGCCAAAAAACAGGAACTTGCTTTCTATCTGCCTTACCCATTATCTTCCTATTATGTTTATGTGGGAAACTGCATGTTATGCAAGTCTCTTGCAGGGAGTCAGACCTCTGATCTGTCTTGATTAGATGAGGAAAGCTGGAAGACACACAAACACCCTTAAATGTAGCTAAGAATGATGTAAGGAAAACAGAATGCTCTCCTGCGTGTACCTTTCAGTTGTGTGTGTTTACTGTTTTCTTTTGATTCTAGAAACTTATTTACAAGACTTCAGGACTCTCAGATGCTAGCAGCTTGAAGACCCTCCTTATCTCAGAGGATGGCTCTTGTTTAAAAACTGCACAATGTAAATGGTATCTGGTGTTTAAAGAAAAGCACTGGAATTGCTATATGGTGCCACAGATTCACTGCTGAACATGTCATGAGGCAACATTTTATAGCCGTTGTAAAATCTTTTTACCACACACAGATGCATTACCCCAAATTACTCAAATCTGCAGGGCATCTGAAACTCACTCTGTAACAGTAATAGGCTTTGCTGCTTAAAAAGTGATTATGACTAATACACAGAAACAATTATCATAGGCTCAGCCGCCAGGAGTTCATTTTCTCTGAAATCTGAGCAATCACTGAGAAAAACTAAGTCATTTTCAAAACTCACAGGATCATAAAGCAGAACTAGGGAAATACTTTAAACTGTCAGTCTATACAAGGAAGATTTTACTGACAGTATTTTTTTCAAATCCTAACATTTTATCATTTTAAATACATATTGTAGGTTAATTAGAGAAATTATGAAAGCAGTTAATACAACTACCTAATGGGACTGGTCCTATAGCAAGAGAAGGCAATATGAATGTTTGGAAAGTAATTAGGAATTGAATCAAGATTTGATTTTGGCCCTGGATGATTCATTTATATTTCTGGGCTTTAGTTTTTATATATGCATGTGCATATATATAAATGTGTGTGTATGTTTGTATCTTTATTGAAGTCTCCTCCTACTCTAACCTGCCATGATTTGATCTTATATGATATAAAGTAGGAAAACCTTGGTGTCTACTTTTTACTCTTCCTTTGGAGAGGAAACATGAGGAAAAATACAGTGAAAGAAACAGAACTGCTCTTTACTTTAAAGGGTTTGATGTGAAAGCAATTTTTTTTCAGATCATTTAAGACAGAATGAACAGTCTTATACAAGCAAGATGATGGAAGGGACCAGAAGAAGTTTGAGAAGGGCTGATACTAGGCAAATTAATGACGAATGAATTTGATATTTTATGTAGTGTGAGAAAGAGAAAGAATTTGAGATACTCAGTAATAGACACATATGTTCTGCCACCTATCATGCCCCAACGTTCATCTACATACTCTTTCGAATCATCCACAAATTCATATCTATACTTTGTTGTATGGTTGGTCACGTGAAGATCACCCTGCAGGGGTACTCTGTTCATCATAAGCTTATCTACCTGTTTGGATTTCTAAATAAATGTGTGTAGTTGAGCCACCCTGTTGACCCAAGTCACTCACTGTTAAGTGGGTATGACATAAACTCAACAAGTGGTCATCACTTATTGGTAGAGAGGCTTATAACTGATATATGAACAATCAACAGAGTTAATTATCATTGTGCAGAACTTAGTAAATGTAGTTAAATAGACTGTGAGAAGAAAGGCAATGTGGACCATGTATTTAATCATGATTTTTTTCATTAAAAAGCCAGAGATAGAAGAGGTGAAATAGTTAAGCATATGAGATATGTGTGTAAGCTGAGTGTGTTACTCTGGGGATCTGAATTCAGGCTTTTGGGTCAAAATAACTGACTTAGTTTTATGTATCTAGTTTTATTGGAAGTGTGAAAAATGTAATGTCAAACACAAGAGATATTTTATATAAACTTTGACTTTTAATCCTTATAATAACTCCTTAACTTTAATTCTCATCAATCTTACTAATAAGATTCTATTAATCCTATGAATAAGAAAACAAAGACATGGAGAGTTTCTGCATATTGTTTTAACTTACAGTTAAAGCTTCAACTTTAACCTAAGTCTCTCTCTCTCTGACTCCAAAGCATAGGGTGTAAGCTTAAATGTACAGGAAGTTGGAAAGTTACGTGCACAACAAGCAGGACATTTTTCAGATCAGGCACATGTTAAGAGCTCATCTGAATTGAGTCTTCCGAAGCACCGTTGGCCTGTACTGTCCAAGAGCACTGACAAGAAGGATTGACAGTTAGAGGCTTCAGAGCACAAAGAAGTAGGAGCACTTTGATCATTGAGCCCATCACTGACATACGTCACATGAGCTGAAACTAATGTCCCTTGCCACAGAGAAATCTAAAAATAGCTACAAAGAAAGAACAAACCATTCCTAATTGCACCTTTGATTCTAGAGGTCAAATTCAAGTAAATCAAGCCTGCCTTTTATCGCACTGCACTGATAACAAGCTTAATGTAGAAGTTTTAAGTCACTGTGGTTCCTCTGAGTTACATATTATAAGGGGGTATTAAATAGACTGTGGTTGGGTGACCCTACTCACATTTGTAGTTTCTGCTGCTCTTTAAGTCTTGCCAAGGTCAGTGTATTATCAATTTATTACATGATTTAATAATGTATTAATCAAATTTTTACTGTGGTTTAGGCTATTCACTACAAACCTGGAATATGGAGAACCCTAAGATATGGTTTCTGTGTTGAAGGAATAACCAACCTAACAGAGAAGGCACTTAAGCAAAACAGAACTTAGGTAGAATACAAAGGTTCAGATAATGGGTGAAGAGAGGGTATTAGGTTTCAGTGCCAACCCTTCTAATCATTAGTTTCCGAGGCCTTGCCTATGTCCCCTCACCTTCAGGGGTATCATCCGTAAAATGGGAAACTGTCTCCTAGAGCTGTCAAAACAATAATATAAGTTAATGGGGTCAGCTATTGATGATTTCTTTTCTCTAATGACCTGGTGGTTTATGAAAATAGAGGAGCTAATCATATCAGAATAATCAGTTCTTCCATCGTAGGTTTCCCATTGGAGGACGTCAGTGAAATGAGTACCAAATACAGAGTAGGAATCTGAACAGTAAGTCAAAACTGGGAGGCCCTCTTGGCAGGAAGTTGTATATACATTGAAATGTTAGGGGAAGTCTAAGAAATCAGCAGACGAAGTAGATGGGGCTCCAGGAAAGAAAAGTGGAATACCCCACATAGACCTGCTCAGTCAGTTTCAGACATAGACTTATTCTTGAAGTGAGCGAAAGCCATAGGCAGACTTTCACTGGGACAATGGCAGTGAATAGCCCTGGGTTGATATTAGATAAACATCCATGGTGATGATGCAGAGAAACTCCATGAAGATGAGAACAAATAAATGGTGATTCATGAGTACTTCTTTCTGGTGCCTTGTCATTATTGGCAGACATTAAAATTCCAGGCAGGGCAGTGGTAGTGCATGCCTTTAATCCCAGCACTTGGGAGGCAGAGGCAGGCTGATTTCTGAGTTGGAGACTAGCCTGGTCTATAGAGCTAGTTCTAGGATGGCCAAGCGACACAGAGAAATGCTGTCTCAAAAAGGCAAAAATTAAATAAATCAGAAATAATCACATTACTACAAAGAGAAGCAAACTTCTCCATGTTTTGTCAACTACTTTATATTCTTTTCCCCAACTTTGCATAACCTAAGAAAAGAAATGAGTTATGAATTTTTTCTCCAAGCCTGCACTGATGTCACCAAGAAGGCAGAAAACTTAATTCAATGCAATGGAGATAACTGATAATAAGCAAATAACCAGTTCTCATATAGTTGTCATATTCTAAGAGGGAGAGGGGAAAATGCTACCATTGCACACAGAAACACATCATTGAGACGGTTTCTAGACTGCTGAGTGCCTCTTCTACAACTTTCTCTGCTTAAATTACAGTTTGCTGGTACCAGCATGAGTATTTTCTGAGACATTTGTTTAAATTGCAGATGCCTGAGCCCCACCCAAAAACAGATGAATCAAAATGTGTAATTTTGGAATACCTTTGGGCAAGCCTATATCATATTATATCTGATTTGATTAGTGCACAGTGTATGCATGCGCCATTGTTTTGCACTACACACTACAAAAATGTTCAAAAATTATGCACTGACTGAATATTTTAAAATTATATTTGAGGAAATAGTAGTGCTTCCCACTATAAATTGAGCATGATACATGGTATGCATGTATTGAATTATTACACTGTATCCCAGAAATTTGCAAAATAAAAGTAGTCACAAAATATATAAACCTTTCTTCAGTTTGAATAATTGCTCACATTTACTCAAATTAACAGAATAATTGGAATTGATATTTAAATATTTGAGAATCTTCTGTTGCATTAAGTTTCAGGGGGACTCTAAACTCTCAAACTCATAGACCAAGATTAACCACTAAAGTAAGAGAATCATACCAAAATAATGGTTACCATGATGAGAAAGCTGATATTTTCAAAACATAGCCATAATATTGGAAGGAGGATCTCACTTTTTTTTATGAAATCACATTCATTTAATAGAGTAGATAAAGAAAAAGGTCAATCCTTTTACCTTTAAAAGTCTTTAAAGCCCCTCCATTCTATAGCTGACAATAATACTGAGGATTTACATACACAGGGCACTAGACTGAGATCATTGTATTACAAAGAATGAAAAGGAATGATGTAGGCCCTTTGCCTTGGAGAAGGGACAATTATCATGTAATTTTCCTAGTAGGTTTAGGAAGAGAACGGAGGCAGCCCTATAGGAAGCACAGTATCAAGTAAACCATATTTGGAATATGCAACAAGGACTCAAGGTTGAGCAGTAAAATATCAAAATGCCCTGTGGGGAAAGTCTCACAAGGCTCCCCCTGAGCAGAAACAGACAGTAACGGTGGGGTGGGGTGTTGTTCTGTAAGGCATTGAACTTGGCAAAAGAACTTCGTAGAGTGTATGTAATGGGTAAAAGCCGAGGCATATTCCCCAAATACACAGTGGTTCTTGTGCTTTCTTAGGGGGTTTCCACTCTGCAGTCTGCTTTACAAAACTTAGAAGGTCTGACTTAACAGCCTTACAGATATTAGACTATTTATGCATGAACAGAAATAGCATTGCTTCCAAATCAAAAATTAACAGTTCACTCAAATAATTTCATTGGAAATCAATTAGCATTTTCATTTACTTTGTCCTGATAAAGCAGAAGCCCACATATTCTTTCTAAAAGGACATTTCCAGACATGTCATTTAAATTATTAAAAAGAAAAAAGCATTACAGGGTAATTAGGTTAACTCTATTTCCTCCCTCCTCCCTCCAGCTACCTCCTTTCCAAATAGATTACTTTTCAAAAAAAAGTAACAGTTATTCAAAACAAAATATGTTAGTTTGTCTTGCAGCCAAATGAAATGGATCTGCATTGCACAGTGATATAAATGAAGCTCAAATTGATAAATTTATCAAGGAAAGAAAAAAGCATAGCTTAGGCAGTTCTGCTGATCATTTTAAATATTAATGGTAAAGTGCTTTAAAAAATTATTACAATACTTATGACTAATGGTGAAATGCTATTTAAATTCAAAACATTCATTAATTTCAGCCGTTTTTCATCTTTGTGAAAAAATAACTCTAAAGAAACTTCAATAATTTTCAAGAGTAATGCAAAACATATTATCCAGTTATAATCCACCGAGGAAGCCCCTTCCCCAGACTGAGTGTTCTGCTGATAAATTCCTCAAAGGGGCTGGGTAATTTCTGTCTTGCATGTGGACGTCATCCAATTCTTCTGTTTAATTTGGTAACAGAGGATGATGAGTCTTGTGGTGAGAAGTGTATAAAGGCTACATTTATACAGCACGTTAAAAAGGTCACATGACACGTGATTTTTTTTCCTCTCTTTTGTGTTCATGAATGACTCAACATTATTATAATGTTCATATTTTATACCAGAAAATAGAAAGTTAATTGATAGCTATTTAAAGCCATCAAAATTTTCCCCTAAATAATCTACTTAGACAATAAAGAATTGCTTTCTGTGGGATTAGAAACATCATAGAAAATAATTTATTAGGACTGATTTCCATACTGGTAACTGAGCCAAGAGACTACTGGCGCTATTTGTTTTCTTGAACTCAGCCCTTGCAATTCTAAGTCAAACTGTTGTCCATAGTTTGAGACTGGCTTTAACCTTTTGCCTCTCAGAACTCAACAGCATGAATAACTCTGTAGGATATCCACTCCAATTTCCCTTTTCTTGGAAAGGGTTTTAATGTGTAGATGCAGGAGATAACATCCTGTCTTTATCCATGTCTAAGGAGGTGGAAAAGGCTTCAATCATAACCATGCTTATCTATAAGCTAGCTGACTGATTCATTCAGAGTAAGATTAAAGAAACACAGTAAATAAATACTTAAGCAGAGAGAAATATGCTAATATGAAGTATATACTGTTATCAAATTAATAAATGCATAGCAAATCATGTAATCAGATTTGGGTAATCTTTTTTTATAAAAGATCTTACTCTCTGGTGATCAGTTAATCAATGAACTTTCATGCAGTCATGAACATCTAATTAACCAGAATGTAATGGGCATATCTAAAGAATCACGGTGATCTATGCAGTCTAAAAGTCAATCACCTGCTGATAAGATAAATCTCATTGGCTCGATTAACAATAACAATAAAATATGTAAGGGGAGATGCCGAAAACTGAAGAGCAGGAGAGAGAAACAATGGCAGAGTGAGCCAATGAAAAGAATACTTGCTCAGGTGTTCTTCATGGCTCTAGAGAGAAATGATTGAGCTTGCCTTTGGACATCTAGAACTGTATGGCTGACTTTTCTTGGTTTTTGACATAAGGGTGTGTGAAATAATTGCACCTTTTCCAGTACACACACAAGCACATGTATACACACACACACACACACACACTGACAAATAGGAAGACACACAGCAAAGGAACAGGAAGGTCAGCAGATGAGAAGAGGAAAATGAGAAAGTCACCCAGCAACACTGAGGTTACCCTGGAATTGGTACTTTGAAAATGGTTAAGACATGTTGTGAGCTCTTTTGTTCAAAGAATCCAGGCTTACCATTAGTGGTGTGATGTAATCCATTCTAACCTGAGCAGTCTCTCATACCTCCCAGATTTCTAAAAATGTACTGCCTTTCACTTCACTGTTTCTCCCTTGGATACCTTCACAAAGTTGCACTCTTAAGTGGGTTGACTGTACATTTATCACACATTTTCACTGTAATAGACCCCACTCCAGTTGTGTCTGGCAGATGTTGATATTTGGCTGGAATCTAAGCTGGAGTTCTCAAAGGTGCTGAGAACTTCCCATGCCACAGGGTTGACACTATGGAGTGGCTAGAACTTTAGAGGTGGCATTCTATAGAGAAGAATCCCACGTGATCCATAAAAACTAAGAACTCTTATACTCTATTTTAATGTAGTCCCTGATAATCGCTGCTACTACAGTTTGATTGTTCAAAAGAACCTTCCTTAAGAACCTTCCAGTAATATCATTTTTGGGTACATATCCAAAGGATGCTCAGTCGTGCCACAAGGACATGTGTTCAACTATGTTCATAGCAGCTTTGTTTTTCATAGCCAGAACTTGGAAACAACCTAAATGCCCCTCGACCAAAGAATGGATAAGGAAAATGTGGTATGTTTACACAATGGAGTACTACACAGCAAAAAAAAATGATATCTTGAATTTTGCAGGAAAATGGATGGAGCTAGAAAACATTATTTTGAATGAGGTAACCCAGACACAGAAAGACAATTTTCACATGTGCTCACTCATAGGTGGTTTTCAAACATAAAGCAAAGAAAACCAGCCTACAAACCA
>LOJH01033063.1:0-16383 GCA_001685095.1 Ellobius talpinus | reverse complement strand
GGGAGGGGGGAGGGAGAGGAGGGGAGGAGGTGGAAATTTTTAATAAATAAAAGTAAATAAAAAAGAAAACAAAAAAACTGTACATTTGGACATTGATGCAAAAAATGACAGCATTAGTGATGTATATTTCTTCACAGTATTAGTATTTAATATTTTACACAACTTTGGAAATGCTTTGCTTTTGCTTATAAAAACATTTTCCCAAATGGGTTCACATTTCTTTTCACTTTTAGACTAAATAGTATCCTTGTGTGCATAGTTTGCCATTATTTTTAATAATGTTAAATTCAAGGAAGACAGATATGATGTTTACTGATAATAAAGAATAGTAAAACCACAGAAGGTTGTATGAACTCTAGACATAATTTTAAAAAAAAATAATTTGTTTAGGTTTGTTATGTGTATGCTGGTGTATATGTCTGTGCACAGTGTATATACGTGGTACCTAAAGAAATCAGAAGAAGGTGACAAATACCCTAGAACCAGAGGCATTGACAGTTTGGAGCACCATGGGGTCCTGGTAATTGAACCTATGTTCTCTGGAACAGCAGTTGGTGATCTTAACTGTTGATCCCTCTCTCCCATCCCAAGGGAAGCTGCTAAATGAGCTTTTTTAATTTTAATGCACTTGCCCTCCTGTGATGCTGAGTGGTGGATATTTCTTTTAACACCTTATCTTCACTGAGTCAGTTGTCATAGAATCTCAAATGGCTGAAATAAACCTAAGGAAATGCTCAATAATCTTAACCATTAGAGAAATGCAAATCAAAAGAACTCTAAGTTCCATCTTACACCTAACAGTATGGCCAAGATCAGATACACTGGAGAGGATACGGGGTAAAAGAAAGACTCCTCCATTGATGGTGGAAGTGCAAAATTGTACAGGAATTTTATAAATTAGTACAGAGGTTTCTCAGAAAATTGGGAATCAATCTACTTCAGGACCCAGCAATACCGCTCTTAGGCATATGCCCAAAGAATACACACTCATACCCAAAGGACATGTGCTCAATTATGTTTATAGCAGTATTATTTGTAACAGTTTCTTATTATCATGAAGCTGAGTCTGAATAAGTTTTATGTCAGATATATTCTATATGAGAATATTAAAAAAATAAAATTTTGTTATTTATAAACACCCTAAAGATCAGTACAAAAAGTTTCATAATTTCACATGTGTAATGTAATTGTCATATAAATGTGAGTCATTTGTCTCCGTTCCATAATAAAAATGTGTACCTAATGAAATTGTGTTTCTTTTATAACCTATTCTATAAGATATTGCATAAGAATACACAACAAAAGTATGCAGAAGAGTGCTAACTTATTTGGTGCATGTTCCTCGATTTCATACATTTCTTTTAGTCTGGCACATTTGCAAAATGCCTAGAAAATTTCTGACTGAGAACAAACCTAAGAGACATCTCCATGCTATACCATCACCGGCAATAGCAGTAGCTGGGTGACATAAATGGAGTGGCAGCTGTTTCTTCTGTGTGTATGATATGTACTCTCAGAGTAATTGCATGATGATTATTTTGGTTGCAAAATTTCCGGTTGTTGTGAGAACAATGATGACTCTGACACTCTTCCTTAGAGGTAATTAAACTTTCAGCCCATCTGTGCAGGAACTTTCATAATATTTTCAAAGGGCACAGAATGCTTTTAATATTTGTACCACTTCATTTTTGCTTGCTGAGGGACCTATTAACTAGCTGAACATTGTTGAAACAAGTTAAAAAAAACTTGTTAGAGAAAGGGAACATTAAAAAATGTCATACTAGTAGTAAAGCAATGTAACGAATGCCGAACTTAAAAATAACCTGAAGAATGTCTTGTTTACTAAAACTCCACTTCACAACCGTATATTGTTTTGCCATTTCCTCTATGGTATTTATTCCCAAAGGAAAATAACCAGCTTTGCTGTATTGTCTGAGAAATTCTTTCTTGCAGCTTGTATATACTTCATTAGCAGAAAATTGAAAGAAAGTCATATTAAAGTAACTAAAATAACCAAAACAATGAATTAAGTTGACAGAGAAGACATGAATCTTTTCAGACTTTGATGAGCCAGTTGCTTCAACAGTCTAGAGTAGAAGAAAAGTAATTGCTATTTTGTGTAGAATCTGCTTTCTAATTGATTGAAAAAGTATCTAATGCCTTTTTGATGGAATAAAGTTTTATAGAAATTGGGAATATTCACATTCTGTATTATAATTTCATTTTTAAATTTTCTTGTTATAAATGTTTACTATATAAAGACACATATGTGTGAAACACTGAAATACTTTCTAGCTCTATCTTCAAAAATTAAGAATGAATATTTATTTATTTTTGTAAATAATAAAGTACAAGCAAGTATGAATTAGAATCATCCCTGTATTTTGATTTACTTCCTGATATTGCATGTCATTAACATAAAAATTTAGTCAGCATTTTACTCAATGTTTATGCTTTCAAAATTGGTACATACCCTAATTAATCATTTTTAACAGACTTTGTTCCCTCATTTTCTTCATCCCTCTGTTTTCTTTGTCTTTCTCAGGACACTGAAATATAAACATAGAAATATATATATATATACATTTGCATAATTTCTATGAGAATTTGATAAAACAAATCTTCAGTTACATAAGAAAGAAATGTCATTTATTTTGATATTTAGTATTGTGTGATACTTTGAGACATAGGTTAATTGACATTGTCAAGTCTTTTTTCTTAATTTTTTAAGTTTAAACAATTTATATAAAGTTATGAATTTATTATACAGATGTATTCTTCTATACTTCCTTTAGTTTTAATATTCTTATTACTTAAGCAAAAAGTATTTAATCTAGAATTTGTTTGTGCAGAAAATGAATAAGTGCTTGATTTATTTTTCCCAAAAGTGCAAAAGTGTTGTAATCATCTAAATACCATTTATATTAATCTTTCCTCTGCCTCTAATTGCCCACTATTTGTTGTTAGTAATAATTTCAAACTTTATCATTCTCCTAGAAACATTCCTCAATGATTTATAAATTCATTAGCATCTAAATACAGCTTCCAAAACTTTTAAAACTAGATGATTAAAGTTCTATAATTGAATACTAAGTTGCTTTTAATAAAACAACACTGAATTCAACACTCAGTGGTTTCTAAATTGCCCTTAGAGGCTTTAAATGAGTATTTAAATTATGGAAGACCTGTTAAGTTCTAATGAATTTAATGTATATATTAATTGTCCATAATATCATGTGTTTCAAAAATAAAGATGTAAATCCTTTCTATAAGACACTTGTCAAGATATGATGTTATCTGGAAACATTATTGTGGAATTTAACTGTTAAATTTGTATAGTTTTATGTGCATATTTTAACAATACTTGAATTTTGAAGAACACAAGAGGCAACATGTTCAGATGTGTGCACATGGATGAATAAATAACTTGAGACAAATAAAAGGAACAAAAACATGGCTGAAAATAAATAAAACTATCAAAACATAAAACAAAATGTTTACTATTGCTTCAAACTTCCTGTTTGTTAGAATCTGTTTAAATTATTGATCTCCTCCTTTTTAATGTTAGTGGCTTAGATGTGTCTGATAAAACCCCATATAAAATAGACTGCACAAGTTGGTCACAGGACCTGGAGAGTCAACCAAGAATCTTTCAGCTCTTATAGTGGTATTAGACGTTTTGCAGACTGCATAGGGAGAAAAGTGATCAATAGTCCAATACAGCTATGAACTCTGCAAGGTACAAATATGACTTGCTTATCAACATAAGTTCATTCATTTAACGGTGCCATGAATGAACCCACAGTTTTATAGCTTGACTTAAGATCTTCTCTACCAGAGTGTCCTTGTTCTTGTCCCTTTAAACCTGGTCAAGAACCTGTTACTTGGATGGTCAAGGCCGTACTATAAATATTTTGCTACAAGTGCAGAGTATTAAATTGCCTTCTAAATAATTATCTCCATACCCATAGAATAATGCAACTCAATTCCTCTGATAATCATCTTTATGTAGTAGATACCTGACTTAAACAACTTAAGACCAACAGACTTAAAACCGGTAAAAGCACAGAGAATAGAGTGTTAATACCTAAGAGAGACATATGTATCACACCTCCTCCACACAAAGCTCATGGAACATCATCTAACAATCAGAGGTCGAAGAAATTCCTGGGAAATAGTGTCTCCTAGACAGTCATTATACTGATGGGCTAACAGTGGCTGTTTCCTGTAGCCAAGGACATCTAACATCAAGTCAGACAAGGTGGAAGAATGAAGAGGAAGGTGCTCACACTTAGCTGAGGGGCCCTCTACAGTTGACAGAAACTCTATGAGGGAGAATCAGTTCGTATTAGTGGTATAGCCTCTGGTAGGTTGCATATCCTTCAGTGGGTGATTCCTTGTACTTGTATATACAGGTGCAACACTAACAGGACTTGGTGAATTTTAAAAATAATAATTAAAAAGAGTGACAAAGAAGGCTATGTAAACATAGGAAGAGGATGTGGCAGGTTGAGTTCAGGAAGAGTTGGAGTGAGAAAGACAGAGTTAAGGGCAACCTAAATTCATTGTGTAATGTATGAAATACCACCTAATAAAATAACTTTAAAATGCTCTAAAATAATATGAATGGAATGTTGTAAACTATGAGTTTCATCACTCTTATTTGGTCAATTTGTAACTCAGAGGAAATGATTATCAGTAATAGAGAGTTTAGGAAAAGATGAAGGGAGGGACAGAAGTGTGAAGGCAGGAGGCCTCACTGAGAATCTTGAAAAATACATGCAAGCCCATGTTTTGTTAAATTATTTAAACTTTTAAATCAACATATGAGTCCACATGCAGCTATATCAGGATATCAGGGCTGGAATTCTTAGAATTGAATTAAAAAATTAGGTAAAAATCCTTTACAATGAAGTTTCCTGAGTCTTATTATCATATCACATGGATTTGGTCAGTACATTTTATGTCAAATAATTTTGCCTCCCCTTTACCATTTACCTTCTATTTTTTTAATAACTAAAGACACACAGAAGAAGTTTTCCGTGTTTTTAAGAGCATTGATTATAGTGCATCATGCAGAGGAAAAATCAGAATTGTCCTTAATATGTAACACTAAACTCTTTCCTCAGGATTCACCGCAACATATAAACTATAAAAGGACCAGTTTCATATTAAAAATTATACAAAAAGGAAGCATGGAATATTTGTTTACCATTTATCAAAATCATCTGACTACAGTCTAATTAATTTCCTATAATGGAGAGAGAATCTAACAATGAAAGCAAATGCTGCAACACTTAGTTTTAAGATGCAATCTGCTGCATTGTATATCTCCCAACTAGTTGCCAACTGAAAGCCAATTTGATGTTCTGGAAAAGCTGGCATTACTTAAAGCCATGGTTATAGCATGATTCGGCTATGAATAAAATCCTTGTTCCCACCTAAATTTACAATCAGTTCACGGAGTTGCATTTACTCTTCTTTCTTTGTCTCAGTGTGGGGAAGCAAAATGAAAGAATGATAGAAAATATAAATATAGAACAAAAATGCTTCTGAATGTTTGGGACTTTTAGGTAGCAGCCTGAATATTTGCTCTTCATGAATTTAGAATGAATTTAGAATTAGGATGCAGGACATCCTTTTCTACACTAATGTGTGTTTAGTTACACCATCTAATCTGGAGACCAAATCAAAGCTACCCAGAGATTCCTTTTTGTGGAAATATTATGGCAAAAATCATAATCAGAATGTTATCTCTTCTTTATCAGCATATTTCACAAAAGTTCATTATAAACCAAATGGATGTCCAGACTTTGAAGAAACGGCCTTTAATACAGAATATTAGTATAAATTAATCACTCTCTAAATCTTTCCCACTCGTTTTCTAAGTAGTGTTCAACAGTAGAAAAGGCAAACAGATTTGCCAAGAAATTCACATTGAATGATTTCAAGTATTAACAAAATTTACTTTAATTACCTTAACAAATGAAATTTATTATTTGAATCAATACCAAACCACTTGCTAGTTTTTGTGCCTTGTACACTAAATTTAAATTAACAAATTTAGCCAAGTAGAGAGAAAAGAAGTCCCCAGTAGTGTGTGACTATTTTTTTTTTCGGAAAAAACTTCACTTTATTTTTCCCACATCGATCTCACTAGAAGTTCAGCATTTACATTCATCAGGAACCTTAATATGCTTGGCAGTGTCAAAATAATTATTTTAGGTATTTGTTGCTATAATAAATCAATGTTGGCTTGAAGTAGTTAACAGGCTATAGAAGTTATACCCAAACAGCAATAGCACAATCTTTACGTTCAGACAAATTATTATTCTACTCCATTAACAATAATAATACATAATAAAATAAAACAGAAAGATTCTTAGTTTGGTGTGACTTTTATAAATTACCTTACTTTGAAATTGTCTTCATCTATGTGATGCAAATACAAAATATCATATTTTAAAGTAAATGTACTTATAATTTTCAATCAAGTAGTTTTGGAAATGGCTTTCAAACCATAAGCTATATGTATTCTACTGTGTGTACTGTACTCAGAGTGTAGCATCTAAGTCTGGGTCTTACTTCCAGCCACCTTGCCAAGGATCAAGCTCTGCAGTAATATCTCACCATTGAGAAAAGTATACTAAGTGATATTATACTCTACACATGGACATATGTTATATTAGTTAAGAAGTGCATTATTCACCTAGGATGCTAGTTATACCCTCATTAACCTGCCATTAGTGTGCTTCAGTGTTCTGACAAGCATCTCTGAATAACACAGGATAAGAGGATCAACACAAAGGATATTATCTGTTGTCTATCTCGACATTCAAAAGTGTAGGGAATGGCAAAGCATAGGACTAGACCAGAAAATATGACAGTGTCACTTCAGGCCACCTCGAGGTAGGGCAATGAACATGACAAAAGAAGAAAACCCAGGAAAATCTGGATGATCGGGAACATGCAGGAAAAAGTTATACTACAATATATTGTTTTATACATTAGACTTCACTCATTTCACAATATGTGCTAAATTGGTTTCAAGATTCACTTTTTTTTCTAGATATCTAGATCCAAATATGAATGCGGATGAGATTAATTTTTAAAGGTGGAATAATTAATGCAGCAGAGGTTTCTCCTGCTCAGGATTTCCTCTCTGGGCTGGGTGATGGGCTCCTGAAGGAGAGCTGCTCTGGAGGCATGGGCATCCGATATTACTTCACATGTATCTGTCTCTGTCTAGTACTGACAAGACAAAGACAGGTGGATCCTTGGGTTGTGGGATGGTCAATCTAGTCAAAATGACATATTCCATGATTACTGAATGTCCCTGTTTCAGAAATAGAAGAGAGATGATGGAAAGATTTGAGGATTCACACGGCAACAACCTCTGGCATTTGCACCCTCAGGTACAGATGTTCTTACCTATAAACACATGGACTACAGAGGCATACACAACAAACACACACACACACACAGAGCAAAAAATAAGAAGGTATCTGTTGTATAATTATTCTAAAAAGGCATCATGCTGCCTTTGCTACTTTGTCATAGTACAGGATTAAGAAAATATCAGTAAAGAGAAACACAATTTCACATATGATTTGGTGAGCTTTGTTATACACTGGCATTAAACATTATTTTTAATTCCCAAACATCAACAGTCTCTATGTATGCTTTAAAAACAAATATTTTTGTTTGTATGACTACAAAAGTCTAAAGTAAAAGACTTTTCTACTTGATAGATTCTTTTTGCTATAAACTCTGTGATGAGCACTGTATAGATCCTTCATAACAGCATTAAAGCTATATGATGTGACCACAAATTGCTTTTGCTATGAACATGTTAGGAGGCCTTTCAACAAATTGGAAATAATTAAGTGTAATTATAATTTCATATGTCTCACATTGGAGACATTTTAAATTCTGAAAAATCTAGAATCAGTGGGTTCTTTTGTGTCTTCACGCAGTGAAATGACAGTAGTTCAAAATAGCATATTATATTTATTAAAAATCAGCCTGCTTGTGTTGTGGGATATTTGTACACAGTGTGAGAATGTATTGCTATGACTGATGTAATAATCTCTGAATGACGAATAGCGAGATATAGGTTAGGCAAGACTTCTGGGGACAGAGAGGACACTGGGAAGAAGAAGGGCAGAGATGCCAGGAAACAAAGAACAAACACAATGTGCAGGAATAGAGGTAAAAGCCACAAGCCACAATGTAGAATTTAGATTAATATAATTGGGTTAATTTAAGTTATAAGAAATAGTCAGAATCAAGACTAAGAGATAGGCTGAGCTTTCCTAATTAATGAGAACTCTCCTTGTCATTATTTGGGAGTTGGTGGAACATAAAAAGACACTTACACATATGAGTTTAGAGACATCGACACAAAGCTGATAAGAAGATAGACAGTGATAAAGACAGAAGTGTTGATCAAATAAATTTCATCACTCCGTTGTAAAGAATTTTAAATAGCACATTATAGTTCATAAATAAGTACAGTTATTAAATGATATTTATTTTAGTTTTAAGGTGATGAAAATGTTAACTACCTTGATTTAATTATTGCATAATATGTATATGCATTCAATTATCACATTGACACTATTAAGTTATACAATTAATTACATACTTACAGGAATTGCCCAAGGTCAAAGAGATAATTAATGAAAGAGTTTGGATTAGAAACATTGCAATCTGGTTTCAGAGTTCATTCTCTTGCTTTGGAAATGTTATTAATTATCTAAAATGACTCTGTGTAAAGGTCTCAGTTGCTGAGTGTGATACATTCTGCTCAGTGAACATTGTTTAATGTCTATTTTCACATCTAAGAAGTTCTCCATCTGCTCTCTTGCATTTCCACTTCGAGACTGCTTTGATGTCCAGTCATTTTATTTCCATAAACTCTACTGAGATCTTAGAGAACATATACAACTGGAATACTAAAGATTCCCAATAATATTTTGGTATCCTCTAAACAGAGGCAGTATGCGATATTACCAAGAGGAAAGCTGTTCTGACTCTGGCCGTTGCTATTGCTGTTGTTGATGGATTGGTTAGTTTCCAAAGGATTTCAAAGAGATAAAGGGAAAATATGATGGCAGGAAATGGAACTTTTTAACATGAAAGAATAGATGCACAATGTTTATTTAACTGTATTTTCATGTATTTTACTTCCTTTGGCCCAAATTAATAAATTAAACAAATCATGAAATGCTCTGATTCTTTCACTAGAAATGCATTCTTGATATTGATGACCTTGATGTGTTTGAAATAATGTTGTAGTTCTGTCATCTTAAACCTTGTGTAATTGACACATAAAATTTACACACATATTAATATACATAATGTATTACTGTATATCATTTTAGTGCTGCCACATACTTAGATATTATGATTTAGATAGCACTAAAAAACAATTGCATATTAAGCACTTCATCTAAATTTAAAGCATATAACCCTCACTGGAAGACAGCTCAATTAAACATTTGTTTTTTTTCCTTGTTCTCCTATTAACTAGTCTGTTTTTTCTGTCAAGTTTTTAACTTTCTCTTTAAGTAAACTTCATACTAGAAAGTTTTTATCTCTCTCCTTTAGTAGATAATTTATATTCTTGTGAATTTTAACATTTGTTTATGTTCATAGCTACACCCACAAACTAAAAATAAAATAAAAGCTGAATGCTTACAATGTTAATTTTTTGTTAAACCTTTGTATTAAGTAAGAGATTTACTTTCCTATCAAAATTTAATGTAACAGCTTTTCTACTGTATTCCACCAGCACTATGCTCGCATTAAGGAGACATTATCCAAGTTCTTTGGGCTCTGGAAGGTCCCGTTATTACTATTATTAATTATTTTTTCAATAAAAATGGATTGTTTTCATACAAGGTATCTCAATTACTGTTTCCTCTCCCTTTTCCTAGTTCCTTCCTACCTCTGATGTGATCCAGATTCCCCTTTTCTGTCCTCATTAGAAAACACTTTTTCTAATAGTGTTTTTAAGAAATAGGGCTTTTAAGAAATAGTGAAGAAAAGAGTAAAATAAAATGTAACAAGTAAAAAGTAAACACATTGGAGTAGCATGTAAATAAACAGGAAGAAAAGAGCCCAAGAAAAGCTACAAAAATAGACACAGATGCAGAGACCCACTAATTTGCACACCCAGGAATCCAATATAAACATGACTAGAAACCATAGTGTGTATTTAAATGAACTGTAGTGCGAAAAAGCGAATAAAAATAAATAAAATATAAAAAGGGTAAAATTTTATAAAAAGAAAAGAACTCTCTTGAAATTGTGAGACAAAAACCCTCCGAAGATTCCTTTGAGTTCATTTTCCTTTTACTATCTACTGCTGGTCACGAAGCATCCCTGCAGTTGGTTGTTTTTACTCTAAGCTCTCTATTCTTTCCTATAAATGCCGGGCCTTAGATTGGCTTGTTACTTGACAGTTTTTCTTGACTTAAATTATCCTATCTTTTGCCTTTGGGCTTTAACCTTATTCTATTTTTGATATCTTTACTTTCTTTTTATCCTGCATCTGACTGTGTGGCCTGGTGGTTGGCCCTCATATTCTCCTCTCCTCTTGTTCCTTGATCTCTCTTTTTTCTTTCTTCTGTTTTTTCTCCTTCTATTTATTCTCTCTGTCTGTCAATCCCACTTATCCATTCCCCTGCCTTGATATTTGCCATTCAGCTCTTTACTAGACTAATCAAGTCTTTCAGACAGTCAGATTAACACAAAGTCACAGAGTTAAACAAATGCAACATAAAGGAATGTGATGTATATTTGCATCATTAAACAAATGCTCCACAGTATAAATAAAAGTAACACATCTTAAAATAATATTCCACAACACCTACCCTTAAAAGTGGTGTGTTTCCCAAGTGAGACTCCCTTGGAGAAAACTATTTTTTATTTTCAAGTGCTTATCAACTGGAGACAGATTCTGGGTTAGGGATGGGGCAAGTATCCACTTCTTTGAGTTCTACTATTGCAAAATTATATTATTGGGTCTTTTATGTATTCCATCTTTCTTAGGACTACATATTTAATCTTTATTTAGTTTTTCTTTTATATGCAAAAGGATATTTTCCTGTGAATTCAAAATTTTTTTTGGATTTTGTTTTCAATCTACTTTTAATTTTCCCAGGATTTTACTTATTTGTTTGTAACCTTGCATTTTACTCAATATCTTTAATGAGCTTTTTCATTTTTTGTGTTAAAACTCATCCAGTGTCTGTCCTTTAATATATTATTATGGCTACTCATATTTAATATATTAGTGATATTTATTGTGAATATACATTTTCCTGTTTGTTTTTATTTTTATTTTAATTCATTTTTTTAGGTTTATGATTTATGGTTGGTGTTGACACAGATGGTGTTGATTTGCTTTTTATTATTATCTAACCTGGAGAAGTTAAGGATTATAACATACAAGTTTTAGAGTAGAAAAAATGTTAAATTGTTACCTGAGTCTAGGTCTATTAGGGTTAAAGGAAAATTTAGAAATAAAATATACATACTCACTCATTAGTGGGATGTCAGCTGTTAAGTAAAGGAGAATCTAATATTATTTTTACAGTTTGACAAAAGGGATTTTCTTCCTTTGTCTTAAGACATAAATGATTTCACCTGAATGATTAAGGTTTTTACCCAATAGAAACCTTTCTAAATAACTCTCTGAACTTTTGAAATTTTCCTTGTCTCTCACCCTAGAGCAGGTCATTTCTAGGGCCCGCCTATTCTATGCATAGAATGTCTGTGAATCACTCTGCAGAATTCCAGCTCTCTGACTAACTTGAATTCCAGTCTAAATGATTCAAGCCAGACCTGTTTTTTTTGATCAACACTGTGAGACTACTCAATCAAAATGTACTTGTCTGTGATGCTCTTTGGAATCTAAGCCTCAGGGGGAAGCTGCCATGATTACGGAAGCTACCTCATACTTGGTGCTTATTCATACTTTCTGCTTATTCATACTTTCCATTC
Source organism: Ellobius talpinus (assembly GCA_001685095.1). Taxonomy (NCBI): domain Eukaryota; kingdom Metazoa; phylum Chordata; class Mammalia; order Rodentia; family Cricetidae; genus Ellobius; species Ellobius talpinus. Next base: position 4,371 of record LOJH01033063.1, on the reverse strand, counting down.
TAACTTGCACAGCCCTGTGTTCTTTGCTGTGCAATCTATACTTCTTTATCTGGTTTTGTAGCTGTTTAGAGCAAGACTGCAATTCCAGTAGCAGATGCTCAGTCAGGACAAGGAACTAGAAGTCTCTATTTGAATTTTAATTTCCCATGGGAATTGTGTTTAATAGTCATTCCTTTTCAGCAGTGATCAAAGCATCAATTTCAACTGAAATTCTGTCTGAAGAACATGTATTTGCATATCTCCTGTTACTCAGCTGAATTCTAGACCCAACTAGAAAAGTTCAAATCATTCTTTGATTTGTTCTTTCTTAGGCTATATGCTCTATGATCCCTCAGAAACTGCAATAAGTCATCCCCATGTTATAAACCAGTGCCAGTGCTTTTCATGGTATGTCCTTTAATATAGTAACAAACAATACTAAAAAAAAATCTATCTCTATGTTGGTCCTTAAGATATAGCTACAGGACAAGATAAACACAAACAAAAATAACAATCAAGCAGCAACGGGGATAATGACACAAATTGATGATGACTGTATCTCCAGTTTATGGTTTTCCTTTTTTTAAAAAAAATATTTTTCAAATTTTTGGGATTATAACATTGTAATTTTATTTCATCCCCCCAAACCTCCCACATGCACCTTTTGCTCTCTTTCAAATCAATGACCTATTTTTTAATTGCTATTACATACATGTGTGTGTGTTATGTTCTTTAATACACAAATATAGCCTGCTCAGTCTGTATAATGTCATTTGTGTGTATCTGTTTTCACGAATGACAATTGAGTATTTGGTGACTAATTGGTATGCTCTTTGCTGGAAAAGATTATTTTCTCCCACTCTCATCCTTCTGTTGGTTCTTGTTCTTTATGTGTGGGTGAGGCCTGGAGAGATTTCCCCCCTCCATGTAAGCATGTCTAGCAATGTTGTCTTTGTTCAGTTCATTTTTAGACACTCATGTTGATGCCTCTTTATAGGTGTAGCATCTTACATTTCTAGGAGATACATGCTTAATAACAAACTCCTTAACTCTTTACACTCTTTACACTCTTTCTGCCCCTCTTCCTCAAAAGTCTCCAGACATACAAGAATAGCATTGAAGCTATAAAATTTGGTATCAGGCTGTCTCTACAAGTTTTTATTTTAACTGTTTGCTATTTTTGTAGTGGTCTCTTTATGTTTCAGAGAGAGGTTTTCTTGATATAAGGTAAGGACTACACTTACCTATTGGTAATAGGAGAAATATTTAGAATGTAATCAGGGGTTTTAGTCAAGTGGCAATTGGATGACCTACATCAATATGTAGATTTTCTCCTCCTATAGCTATCGCTTCATTAGTCCTGGTATATCAACAGTCTTGCAGGGAATAATCCAGTAACACTAGTTCATGAATGAATACCTTGCTTTAGAAAGAAAATAAAATCTGAAATATATTGAAAACAAGTAGAAAAATACACAAACCTTGATTTTGTGAAAAATGGAGGATTTTATAGTTATACATAGAAATAGAAAAATTATTATGTGATAATTGTTTTAAAATGGAACTTCAAAATGATTATCAATGCAAATTAATGATTATTGAATTCATTATCAGCTTTGAATTTCCCCCATAAAAATATAACAATAATTCAATCAGAGTAGCTTTACTTACTTTTTAATTTTGTTAATATCTCCTACAGTATATTCATTCTATGATTAAGTTCTGCGCTCAATTAGACTGATAATATTAATGTTAAAATAATTATTATAAAAAGAGCCTTTCAATTTTTTAACACTTTCACTAAAAGTGCTTTAATAGTTCATATGCAATTGGCAATAGAATTAGAATATCTCACACCCTGAGCCTATTTACTTTCTATGAAAAAATTGGCGCTGTTAGATGTTATTTATAAGCCACAATTCATAGCTGAGCATGAAGCCCTCAGGGTGTTGTCATTATACACTTGTCATTCATTTTAGAGTTGGCATTGTGATTCACCCAGGAAACTGTCATTTCCTGAGTACCTACCATTTCCTTTAATGTACTAGATGGGAAAATGGAAAGACGTGTTATTTCCTTTTCCTAAAAGTTTACAATTTATATGAAGGAAGCAATATGTAAATTCACACTTGAACTTCACATAATGTGTTAATACAGGGAAACAAATGAATCACACCGAGAAAAAAATTATTTGTTTGAAAAGTCTGGTATTTATAAAATCCAAATTTTTTAAAACAAAAAATATTGTTTACAAATTTATGATTTTCTGGGTAATATGTTCTGGATTGAGGAAACGATATGACCAATTAATTTCCTCAGTTAATTCCATATACCATTATGGAAATATGACATGGAAAGTTCTACATTTCTGTGTGAATAGCTTTCACTGTTTTTAAATCTCCCAACTGAGAATATTGCTCAGTGGCTAACAATATGCTTAGCATGTACAAGCCTGTAGGTTTGAGCTTTAGAGTAAATAATACTATGTTTTACATTATATTTAATATTATTAAATGTATTTATTTAAATAATCCTTTATTTCATTCTTAATCTTATCTCTCATTTTCATTTATAGTACTATAAAATTTATGTAAAATAAGCTTTTTTATTATGAGAAATATTTTTTATTCAACTAAAATATCCAACACTCTATAAATCTAATTCACTACATGATTTTTTATGAAAAGACTTGTTAAACTTTTATTTGTAAAAAATCTTGCAAGATATTTTAATGATAGTCTTTTCCCTCCCCTCAGCTTCTCCCAAACTTCCCACACACCCAAATTCCTGTAATTTTGGCATTATTCTTTTTTAGTACTTACTTACCCTACAAATGCGCAAAAGGCAAAGAATATTTAAATTCTGGTTTTAAGAAACGCCTTTAAAGTAAAAGACAAAATGAAACAAAACAAAGTAAAAAACCTAGGTGAATTACTTTAAGAACCCATTTCAATTCATGTTTTATATATATTTATAAATCTTGGATTCTCTATAGCATAAGTCTAAGTAGACAATAGATCAAATTTAAATAATCAAATTAAATTTGATAATATTTTAAAATATCTATTTACACAGCAGAACTGACAGATCACCAAATTGCTGTGTTTGATATTATAAATTAAAATATTAACTATATCATAATTTTAAAGTATTAATAAGTCATTTTATAGATCAAACAATTATGAAATCATAATAAATCACACTATTACATTAAATATTAGCTATAGTATAATTTCAAAATACTAATAAGTCATTATAAAGATCAAATAAGAGTGAAATCACAATACTATTATATTATTTGAAAATTACTTTTTGTCTCCTTAGTTTGCATTTGTTACTTGTTGAGAGTTTATTAGTGAGATTTTAAAGCAGTCGAATTTCCTCACCTCTTACTTTTGTTCTCTCATCATAGAATGGTTTTAGGATTTTAAGATGAGGATATTTTTGTAACTTAATCTTAAAATATTCTTGCTTTGCTTGGTTTTCCTTTGCATTTTCAATATGCATATAATATTTCAAAATAGACATAAAATTCAATATTATTAAGTATTTAATCATCAGCTTAACAACTACCCACTGCAGGAAGCCTAATTATGGCCAATGCAATAGCCATCCCATTTTTTCACTTGCAGTGATAACCCCATCATAATATTTGTGGTTAATATTTTTCTTACATCCCCATAGCTGCAATACATGTCTATTATGACAGAAATATGCACTTCTATTTTTTATTGCAATGAAGTTTCATTGTACATGCATTATGGTACTTCAAATAATAACCTCCTCAAAGATATCTTGATATCTTGGTATGTTTATAACAACAGTAAGAGTATCATACAGACATCAGTTTCAATGAAGCCTGACATAAAGGTCATTATGTTCCACATGGTAACACCTACAGCTAGTAAATAGTTTCTTTTCATACCCTGGTATTTCATTTGTATTAAAGTGTAAGTTTTTTAAAATGTTATCTTTACTAGATGACTATTATATTCCGGTAAAGAAGAGTTATGTTTTATTTCATGTCTGTGAACTTCTGTCTAATGATAGGTACGTATCACACATCTTTTACAAAATATTGAAACCTTAAAGCATGCACTAACACTTCAATCATAAACACATCCCCTGTCTACTCTAGTCAGGTTTGTTATTGCATAGAATGACCTTTGTCAATAGAGCTGTGGTGGTTCTGATGGCTATTCAGTGTGTCTTCAAGAGACTTTGGCTAGACAAATTCGTTATACCACAGACTTTGGCATTTTAATATTTAAACCACATTTTAGGTTATTATAAAAATCTTGATAGATATCATTTATCCTATCTTAATGGAAGATATTTTCATGCTAAGATTTCAGTGTAGGAATGTGTAGATAGATAGATAGATAGATAGAT
>LOJH01033062.1:2875-16383 GCA_001685095.1 Ellobius talpinus | reverse complement strand
TCTCTCTCTCTCTCACACACACACACACACACACACACACACACACGCACACACCTATAGTTAGAGGCTAGAGTAAGGCATGAGAGAAAAATTTAAGATAGATAGCAAGGAGAAGGCCTAAATTCAAGCTGTTGTATGCCATATTCTAAACTTGGCAAGACTTTCAATACAATAATTTTCACTCAACACTTAAACCAAGCCTTTCAATTAGCAGGAGCAGGAGCAGAAATATTTTGACCTCTATTTTGTACATCTTATGGCTAAATTTATCTTAATTCTAGACTCTTAAATTTCACAGCTGTATTTACAAAAACAGAGAGAAATAGAAACATTTTGGTCGTCTCATTGAGGTAGCTCTTTCTAATGAACTGAGTTAAAGAAAGAAGAGAAAGCATGGTGCTTTAAATGTTGCTTCAGCAGTGGGGGGATGGAAATAATAGAGAGCCAAAGAAGGTTATGTTGATAGCATTGGCAAAAAGAAGAGGGGAAAAAAGAGACACAGATTTGGGGTAAAGACACAACTGAGCATCTAGGGATGCTAAAGATAAAACAGAATTTGATTTTATGTAGAAGTTTTTAGTCAGTATACCATCAGGAAAATAAAAGCTACCCAGAAGCCCCTAAAACCAACATGGGAGTTATGTTTTTACAAGCTATATTTGATACAACCATAGCAGATATTGTTTGGTGGAAGTTTCATTTCAAGCCCCCTCCCCTGGGAGTTGCCTCAGTCCAGACTCCACCTCAGAGAAAGTCCGCCAGTCGGTGACCCCTCCCCAGAGAGGGTCAAGACCACTCACTCCCACAGGCTATTGAAATTGTCCCCCAAAGAATGAGCATGTGGTCTTTTTGGTCTTCCTTTCCCCTCTCCTTGGTTTTCCAGTCTTCCTTCCTGTCTCTTCTCTAGGAACTGGAAGTCTACCCAGGAGTGCTGGCGTCCATTAAACCTGGGCCTTTTCTAATTCAGTTTAATTTGGTCTGATTGGATTATTGTGTAAAACCTTTTTAGATATGACTTTCCAAAGAGAATTTTCCAGAGAGGTTAACACTAAAAACAATTAATTGAAAGAAATGAACAAAGTACACTCAAATAGTTTGTGCACATGGACGGGAATAGTCACTGAAGAAATAGCTGAAATGAAAAGCAGAGAAATGCTCTAGGAAAAGACAGGACCGAACAGCCCCTGTGCATGTTCAGCAGGAACTGCAGTGTGACGCCCAAAGCATCAGTCTGAGTTGTCACCTAAGGAAATGCTTGTTACCTTGTCTAGAAGAGAGGCGGGAGTTAAGGGGAAATGAATGATATTCAAGTACAGTTGAGCGAGCTGGGTTCTAGCAGCAAAAGGAAAGAACAGATAGGACCATTTAAAATAGTCTTCCAGAGTACTACCAAAAGTATCATTTTTAAAAAATTACATTTGAAACAGAATTCTGTAAGTAAGACTTGTCTATTTCTATTCCTTAAATAATAATGATTTTCAGGTTACTTATTCATTTTGAGAAAAAAAATCTATTCTGAAAGTTTTCTATATGATTTGTCTTTGTTAATTTGCCATATCATAAGATGCTTTAAGAGCAATAAGCTTACCTAGCTCAGAAAGCTTGATTCACAATCCCTGATGCCAATCATTAAAATGATAAAAAAAACCTCTCTTCTCCACCATTCCTCATACACACACACACACACACACACACACAAAATCTAGCTACAAAATACCAAGCACAGAATTATATGTAATGGTAATTAAAGTATTGACATCTGTAAGATCTATAAAGTCAAAGTAACTATTAAATCATTAAAACTCATCTTGAGAGATGGCTCAGCAGTAAAGAGTACCATCTGCTCTTTCAGAAATCAGGGGTGTTTCATTCCCAGCACCCACACGGCAATTCAGAGATATCTGTAACTAGTTACAGAGGATCTATTGCTCTCTTCTTGACTCTAGAGGCACTAGGTATACATGCGGTGCACAGACATACATGCAAACAAATTAAAAATTAAACTTTAAAAATGTTTAAATCATTAAAAATTTAAGTTAAAGTATCTCGTTTAAAGATATATCATTATTACAAATAAGCTGGAAGGCATTACAAAATTTGTTGTCTTCCTGCTCAAATACCCATAACCAAATTAGTTAATTTTCAACCATCAGGATGTTGTGGATTTGTGCTGCCAATTAATTTGAATTACCTTTTTACTTACATTGCTTCATTTTGTTCTCATTAAAACTTTCTTTGCTTTACAAACTCATTGTTTTCCCATTTTATGGAAGTATATACCTTTCTATATCCATTCAACGAAACTTTAGGATCTACTCAATTTTTGTTAGTTAATACTTACTCTTCATTTTCAAGGAAAACTTGGTATGAAAGTTAAAAATAACAGCGAATTCACAAACCATGAAATTGTGGCATTGAAACAAATTGCACTAATTTAGTTTAAGAACTGAATACTGTGAATGAATCTTCTTAACATGAACTGTAAGGTAATAAAGAGCCCTCATTTTTACCACTGCTAAAAACATAGGGCTTCATTCTTTGAAAATAAGGTGACACAATAAAAGAGAACATAAATTGTACATGGAGACAAAAGACTTGGTATTTGGGGAAACCTGTAAGAGAGCAATTACTTTCTATAGCAGCTCAGAAGATTCCAGTTTATGATCACAGAGGCCAATGATCCCGGAGGGGCAATTTGCCTATAAATCTTGGGAAGACAGCCTTATCACACTCCCAAAAAGACAGGCAGGCATTTCATATTACTTTTTGCTTAGTTTCCTAGAATAAGTTTTGAATTCAGTTGTCACAAATGTAAAATGTTCTCTGTCTGATTCATATCTGTGTGAAGGACATTAATGAAGCCTTGGGGGAAGTCTGACTTGGGGTTACCAGACATGTATCTGTCCCATAGATAAGTAACTAATTTCATCTCTAAGGGATTAGCAGGCACTGCTTGTCTGTAATATGTGACATTATTGCAAAAAACAGTTCTGCATTTTGAGAAGAGAATAAAAATGTCTCATGAAGACATAGAACACTACTTTTGTCTTTAAAAACACATAAAATGTAAGGCTGAAGCCATCTGTCCCCACTCCCTTTACTGCTTTTAAATCATCTCTGGACCATTCAGTCTCCTCAGATATTCAATTACCAGCCACTGCTCTGTTTCACCATCCTTAAAACTGGGGCCATATAACTGATTCCCCTTTCAAGCCTGAACTGATATTTAAGTTAATGCAGGCATGCAGTAAATAGATATCCTGTTTATAAAATGAAACAGTGTGACTTTGCTAGTGGAATAGTTCAAAATTGGGGATTGATTCCAGTGATGCCACCTAACACTCCAGGGTGTCCTCCATGGTAGGTCAGGGAAGACAGACTTTGTGGCCACTCTGATTAAGAAATGACACCCACTTTGCAATGCCGCTTCCCAAATACAACTGTCTTCCTCTTGCTTGGAATAAAATTCTGGCTTCTAAACCTCACTGGTTAATAAGTTCCATAATTCTTTACTTTGAAAGAATTCCATGATGTCCTCACCATCCCTTACCCAGGAAAGACTCAAATTTCTATGGATTGATGGAAGATGACTTGTCAGCCCTCAGGAAGTGCTCACTAGTAGGAGACAGGGTTTAAAACATCTAAAGTATAAAACTCACATTACAGAAGATAAAAGCCAATGGCCATCTTCAGTTGAGGCATGACTTTAGTTTTTGTCTTCTGTTGTATTGGAGTATTACTCAGCTGTTTAAAAATGGCATCATAAAGTTTTGAGGCAAATGGATACAACTAGAAAAAAAACTCATCTCCAGTGAAGTAACTCAGACCCAGAAAGACAAATATGGTATATACTCAGTTATAAATGGATAGTAGCTGTGCAAATGATAATCCAGCTACTATCCACAGCCGCAAAGAGGTTATGGAAAGAGGAGGGCTTTATGAGGCTCTCCTGGGAAGGGAAAATGAAACAGATTTTGCAGGTAGACTGTGTGGCCAGCGGGCGAATAGAAACGAAGGGATCAGGTGGGAAGGATGAAGACAGAGAGTGTGAGGAGAAACAGCTGGAATTGGGGGCATTTGGCGGGTGCTGTGGAAATCTAGTACAGTGGAAAGTTCCTGGGATCTCTTAGGGTGACCCTGATGAGGACTCCTAGTAATGGCATATTCAGAGTCTGAACTGGCCTTTTTTTTGTAGCCAGGCAAGGCTTCTAGTGGTTGGACTGGGTTGCATTTGGTTGTGTTGTTGACCAAGAGAGGCCTAAACCACTTGTTCTGATGCTAGAATGTAGCATGAATTTTAATTGCTCTTAATAATAAAAACCAAGAGTCAGATATTAGGGGGTGAAATCTGAGAGATCAGAGAAGCAGTGTAGCCAGCCACTAGAAAGACCTTTTTTTCCTGTACCAATGCTCAGACCAAAGGGGTGATCCTGTCTCTATGAATTCTGTCTCATACTGCATCCTCTCTACATGGAAGCCTCATACTTCAGACTGCATCTGAGCTCCTGTCTCTTTCTGCCTCATTTCCTCTCTCCGCCCAGCCATTTCCCTTCCTTTCTACCTCCCCAGTGCTGGGAATAAAGGTGTGTGCCACCACTGCCTAGCCTCCATGGTTAACTAGTGGCTTATCTCTTGCATTCTGATCTTCAGGCAAGCTTTATTTGTTAGATTACAAACAAAATATCATTACACTAGGAGAGAAGGTTCCTTTCTAAAAATTGTCACCAGGGCTCCACTGCAGAAGACATTCACACAGCTCATTGAACCCAGAGAGGTCGAGCTGGTGTGGGTTTGGAGCCTTCACCTCTACATTCTATTCTCTTTGTTGAGGGAAGCTAATTTTCAAAAAGAGAAACCTGGACACCAACATAGCCAAAAAGCCCTCGACCTACAACATACCCAGCCTGTAAGATGGGATGGGGCAATGGTGGTGTAGAACTTGTGAGAATAGCCAACCACTGTTCCCTTTAACCTGAGGCCCAAGCCACTAGAGGGATCCAATGCCCTACACGGCCTGGATGGCCATGAATCAGAGACCTTGGGTAGAACCAAACACTACTGTCCAAAATTAAGGGGGATAAGAGGAGGAGGTGGAGGAGAAAGAGAGTCAATGAAATGATTCTTAATGATATTCTGCTATTCTCATAGATTGGTGCTCTTTCCAGTCACCATCAGAGAGGCTTCCTTATTCAGCAAATGAGAGCAGTTGCAGAGAACTACAACCAGACATTATGTGGAGACAGAGTCTAAATTGGAGGGCTTCTGATCCCCTCCCCTCAGAGATTGGAATTCTAGTGCAAGAGGGGCCTGAAAGACAGAAGGAGTCATAGGTGATGGAAGACACCAGGATAAAATGGCCCACTGGATCAACTAAGCAGGGCTCACATGGGCTTACAGAGATTAAAGCAGCAATCACGGGACCTGCATGGGTCTGCACCAAGTCTTTTATATAGCTGTTATGGGTGCTATGTTGGTGGGGTTTTGTGGGACTCCTATAAGTGGAAGTAGGTGTATCTCTGACTCTTTTGCCTGCTCTTGGGACTCTTTTCCTCCTATTGGGTGGCTTTGTCCATCCTTGACATGAGAGCTTTTTGCCTTATCTTATTGTGTCTTGTTTTGTCATGTTTGGCTATTATCTCTTAGAGGCCTGCTCTTTTCTGACAAAGAAATGGAGGGGAAGTGGTTCTGGGGAAGGGAGGAGCCTAGAATTTGTAGAAAGAGAGGAAACTGTGGTTGTGATGTATTGTATGAGAGACAAATCTATTTTTAATCAAAATAAAATAAACTAATTAAAAACATAAAAATTGAAAAGGAAAAATGTTAATAGTTATCCCAAGTAAATAAATACAACTTTATAGAGCGTAAGAAGATCTTGAGTATAAAAAGTAAATGTTTACACAGTCTTATGAAAAAATAACTGAATTCAAGGGAAGCCAAATGGATTTCTCACATCAATAAACCTATTTAATGACCAGGTATATAATTAGAATTGAAGTTTACTTGGCAAATTGAATGTTCATATAACAGTACATATGTTAAGGGGATTATTCACTTATTAAGATAACATCTAGAAACTCTGGGGATTGCCTTTTTTAACGTCAGGGTTCTTTGCATATATAACTGCTCTTAAATGTGAACCAGACAGTGTAACAGCTTCATGGGTGCTATGAAAATAAAATGGTGGAGTTTTAGAAAGATAGGAATATTGACAAATTATTTTTCTCATAACATGGTTCTGAGGAAATTATAATAATGCTGTTGAGGTCCTGTGGGTAAACTAAGTGGTGACACTGGACTATGCCTGCTCCTTATCCTTATCTGGGTTATGTCTTAGTTGGGGTTTCTATTACTGTGAAGAGACACCATGACCATGGCAACTCTTACGAAGGAAAATATTTAATTGGGGCTGGCTTATAGTTCAGCGGTTTAGTCCATTATCACCATGGTAGGAAGCATGATGGCACACAGGCAGACATGACGATGGAGAGATAGCTGAGAGTTCTACATCCATCAGGAGGCAGGAAGATCGAGACACTGGGTCTGGCTTGGCATCTGAAACCTCAAAACCCACCCCCAGTGACACACTTCCTCCAGCAAAGCCACACCTATTCCAACAAGGTCATACTTCTTAATAGTGCCATTCCCTAGGTGTCCATGTGGGCCCAATTTTCATTAAACCATCACAGCAAAGAAGAGCAGTCACTGGTCCCTGCTTCATGTCAGCCTCATACCTTATTTCTTCCAACCTCTACTTCACACTACACTCTTTCAACATACACATGTAGTCAGTGGGAAATATATGTAAGCACCATACTGACTACAATAAACCATTTATTACAAGGAGGTTACAAAATGAAAATCACAGCAACCCACACCCCAACATGTTAATCATATGCTTTGATACAAGCTAAACCATATTGCCTTAGGATTGCCTCATAGAGGAAAATGGTTTTGCATGTAACAGCTGTAATGCAGCCAAGACTTAAGGTAGAAGAATGGATGCATCAAACTTTCAAGTTTCCCCTATTTTGCAATGTTAAAATATGGAAATTATGAATATCTATACTTTAAGTAGGCCAATATAAATAGCAAGAAGATAATGACAATAATATGAACATCTTTAAAGAGCAATTCTGATAATTTTCCTATTAGAATCCAGGACAATTATATACTAACAGGTGTGCTGCAGATGTTCTTAAATATTTGAACATGTACTGGGTGACTTTAGTAATGACATATAATAATGAGGTAAACTGTTCTAAAATAAGCAAGTGACTTTCACTTGTAATCTTCTAATACCATGGTTGAACTGAAATCCCAAAATAATTTTTGCAATCTTTACATCTACTGAAATCTTACACTTCAAAGGACAATAATCCTGATTTTAATAAAAACACGACATTACCTCTAACATTTCATGAATTCATTTGGAGATAAATACTTTTACTTACCACCTGAAACTCTGCCTAATCAACATAATCTGATTGCTGGTAAAGTATGATATGTTAGCTTCTACATGTCAGTTTTTGCATGATCACATATAAAAACATTCAGGACCGAATTAATATGTTTCATGTAACATTAAACCTACAATAAGAGTTCATGTGCTTGCCAATCTTAAAAAAATCCTGTGTTTCCTTTTGGTGCCTTTATACTCAAACACAGAAGTGTGGATTTTAAAAGTAAGAATAGTGCAAAAGTTGTGATAAATTTGTACAAAGGTTGTGTGTCATTTGAATTAAGAACAATCAACTTGCAACCATTGGTGCAATGACATGTACAAAGGACTTTCCTATTATAGACTTGTTAAATAGCTACACAGGTTTTCTGGCAAAGTTCTACAAAAATTTCTGGCTGAGATTATTTCCCCAGGTTGCAAAATGAATGATCGCATTCAAAGACTAAAATTTTGGCTCACACATTGTTGAGCCAAGTTCTGTTTATCTCCAGAGTCCTTGCTCTTCATGGCTGATCACTTTTGCTTGAGTCATTCTCAATGAATCTAAGATATAATGCAGAAAATGTGATTCTTCCTTTGACATCTCTGTGCTTATTGTGATAATGCCCTCTGTGGTGTGATATTCTGCTAGGGATGAAACTGAAAGCCAAAGTGGATGACACTGTCTCGTTAAATGAGCCAGTCCTGTCTGAGACTAGTTTTGTTCCCTCATCTGCTATCTGTAAAATGGGATGCTACAAGCAAATAACCCAGTTTTGAAATTCTATACACTGATTAATCAAATTGGTTACTAATAAAACTAGGTTAAAAATCATCTCTACATTTCAGAATGATTTGATACTGGATAATCAATCAGTATATTCCTCTCTGAGGAAGACTATTTATTTCACTCCCAGCACTCCTTAGTAGCATTTAGTTCTTGATGTACATTTGAGGCCTAGTGGAAGCAAAATTATAAAGAATAAGCAGGTTATCATGATGTATTTACATATATATGTATGTATACAATACATTTACACACATATATAAAAGAACAATTAATGAAAAATGCAGGCCTTAAATTTGAAAAAGAACAAGGGAGGGTTTGGAAAGGGAAAGGGGGAGGAATGATGCAATTCTAATCTAAAAAAATAAAAAAATAATTTCTATTCTAAGCATGAAAATAAAAAATACCCTAGAACTTGAGTGTTTTATTTTACCAGAGTTGTAGTAACCAAATGGTTCGATTACTGCTACTTCCTGCTATGCCAAATGATTTCTTTCCCTTCTAGTTCTCAAAAGGAAGTAGTCACTTTCTAACACCAGGCTTACAAGTTTGCATAATATATGGACTTGTTGAGTACTTGTTATATAGACTCATTAAGGGAAAGCAGAGAAAGATACTCCACACCCTCCAAGAAAAATGAAGGGGAAAGAACTAGAGAGGCAAATAGAGAGATAAGATTAACTTGATACAAATACCAGTATAATTCCATCAAATTGACCCCTTTCCATGAATTTGCTTATAACAAACATTACAGAGTTTTGTGTCTTTGTTAAAATTCTATAAATTTTATACAATCTCATGTTCAAACAGTAGTGCCAACTTTGAGGATGACTGATCCAGATTCATCAGCATTTTGAATTAAGAAACAAAATAGTAAGAATGAATTTTTGTTGAGAACTTCTCCAAAGAGAAGAATTTTCTCTTCCTAAAATCGCTTCCTGATGTTCTTGGTTGTTTAGCTCAAACTATGTCAACTAACAGAAGACTCATCATTTAGAGAAATATGGCCTGCCAACTGATTGCTAAAATAACAATATTAGGGACTAGTTTAAAGATGTGTTTGCCTAAATAAACACTTGGCATTTTATGTCACATGGTTCATTTTTTAATGCCAATTAATACATAATGACAGTCTCCATCAGACAGATGTACCTTGGTTAGAGTTGTTTTGACAAATACAGCTATAAGGAGGGCTGAGATCTTCCAAATGGTGAGTCGAAATCAAATATTAACACCATACAACACAAGTCACAATGGCTCTAAGAGAAATGATAGTTTGAATTTTAGCTATTGGCTTAACTTTCCAATGTTGACAAGTATATATTTTATTAACTCCCTAACCATTAACTATTTGTGCAAATCTATAGTCTGCCACAAAGGTTCACCTCTTTCATCACTGTACAAGGATGCCACAGATTCTACATTGGATTCTCTCCATATCACAAACTCTCCTGTTCCACCTGTCCTGCTCACCGAGAGGGGGCATAATCAGAAAGAAAGAGCAGTTAGTGTAGAATCACTGGTGATCTCCAATATTCCAAGATAGAGTGTGTCTCTTCTCATACTGCAGGGACTTTAAAGCTTTTCAGTATGTTTACAATTTCTACATAACTGTCTTTACAGTGTAGAATACTATCAATGGAGAGCATTATAAAATATAAGTGCCACATTCAAGAGAACAAGAAGCAATACAGTAGGAAAATGGAGTAAAAATATTATGAAAATTGCATATGTCAAGTTAAGTGAGAAAGATAACATCCATAGCCAGACTATGTCACTGAAAGTGGTTCAACTATATAAGCTCTCTGTTTTTTAGTTCTCATAAACCCTTATACATCTAAGCATTTTCATTTATGCAGGACTGATCTCTAACAACACTCTTTACTAAATCAAAATTCTGTAAAAGAGTAACTGATCTCAGGATGGGTTTATAATATCCTAGCAATGCTAGCAAAAAAAGCTTGCGTCATGCCTAAAAGGAACGTGAATCCATTTAAAACTTACTCTTCCAGCAAAATCAGTCATGAGCATTTATACTTCGAAACACATTCTGGGATGAAATAAATGTACAAGATGACATTAGTAGATGGATGTGCTCAAACAAGAAGGGATAATATAAATTGCATAGGCACGCAGTTGTATAAAGATAAGTGAGGATAAAAATCATCATAAAGAAAAATCACATATATACATGTTTGATACATTTACATTTCTTCCATTAATCATCTACATTAAAAATCTTGAGTGATGCTTCTTTTTGCATAAGCATAAAAGATAAAGTAAGCAGGAATAAATCAAAAAGTATTTGAAAGGGTAAGAATTTACCAAGAACTGAAAAGACTGATCAGTTCTGTCAGTCATTTAGAATACATTGGTGAAAAAATAAGAACGCTGTCCGAATAATCAGTTCATAATCAAGTATAACTTCAGCCACGGTGCTGTGCCGTTAATAAGACACATGTGCCAGTCACAAGGAGTAAGTCTGTTGACTCTGTTCTCAGCATCCTAGGAAGTGTAAAACATCCTCTCAATAGTACATAAAAAGGCACATAAGATCTTAATATTATCAACAGATCAGACTAATGAAGCAAAGGAGTAAGTCTCTACCAAAGGGATGAACTTTTTAGAGCAAACAAAAATATTACCAATAACAAGCTCCAATGACTGGGGAGAATTTATTGGCTAGTTTTATGTCAACTTATCACAAGTTAGAGTCACTAGAAAGGAGGGAGCCTCAATCAAGAAAATGCCTCCATAAGATCTGAGTTTTTTCTAAATTGGTGATCAATGGGGGAGGGCCCAGCCCATTGTGGGTGGTGCCATCTCTGGGCTGGTCATCCTGTATTCTATGGAAAGCAGGCTGAGGAGGCCATGAGGAGCAATCAGCACCCCTCCATTAACTCTGAAGCGGCTCCTACCTCCAGGTTCCTGCCCGGTTGGAGTTTCTGTCCTGACTTCCTTAGATGATAAACAGTGATATGAATGTGTAAAGCCAATAAACCCTTTCCTCTACAAGGCGTGCTTCAACATAGCAATAGAAACCTTAACTAAGACAAAAAATTGTATCCAGAGATAAAGTGCTTGTCCTACAGTGAGGACCTACCTGAGACTGGAATCCTGGCACCCAAGTCAAGAAAAGTCAGGCAGGATGGCAGGCATCTGTAGTCCTTCTATAGGTGGGTGGAGACAGGATCTGATGGGTTCACATAGTCTAACTAAAACTGTGAGCTCCAAGTTCTGCATGAGTTTATCTGTTTTGGATTCTATATGAATCAGAATATGGAATCTTTTAACTTTCTGACTTACTTCGTTTAGTGATGTAGGTGGGTCAGTGTACAGTGCCTCCAGTTTTATCTTTATTGTCCCAGAATTTTCTTCTTGTTTAAGCAGTAATAGTATTTATTTTTCATTATTGTCCATTGGATTTATTTTTAGTCGTTTAATTTTCAATCACTTTTGAAGAAACAAGACATATCTACGTGCAAACAGTAATCCACTGGTTAATAAATGGAATCCTTTAAATACTTTCAGAAATATCTTTTATTCTTTTAAGTAATGTAAGAGAATAATAACTATAGAGATACAACAAAGTAATATTACTAAAACATTGAAAACCTTCCAAAAATAACTACCTGTTATACTTGAATGATAAGCAAATAGGGAGTTTATGAAAAATTAACTAAATCCCAGAAATGGTCTGAGTGCAAATGAAGTAATTAGTTTTGTGATAAACTATTTCTGTGCCCTTTGCCTTCTGCTTAAGGCACACAAATCAAATATAATTATAGTTTACGTTTAATAAAATTAGAAATATGTAATCCACTTAAAAAGTTAAAAGTTGTTTCAACTGCTTCATTATACTTACATAGTTTGAATATTGAGCTTTAAACAAAGAACAAATATTAGCAATTATGCCTGCCTGTGCCCATGTACAAAAGTCACTCAGACATAAAAGAACTTTTTGACAGAAAGTATATGCACATTAGCCTTGTTGCAATAGCTAACAGAAATCTAGGAACAAGAAATCTCAGTAACAAGAGGCCCACATTTCCAGAACGACTATTCTTAGAAAGGTATTACAAAAAAGGAGGTCAGAGGCAGAAGCATCCAAAGAGGACAGGATTAAGTAGACTGGACAGCATCAATACTGCTTGGTTTATGCCAGTGTTTCCATAGGTAGGTCATGTCTTTTATTTCTGACCCATCGTTAAACCTAGCTGTACCTCAGCATCACTTCAAATCATATCAGCGCATTATAATTTTTAACAAAGGCTAGAAACTTGGAATGTAAAAACATCCATTTAAATTTCACCTCTTTAATAATATCATGCTCTGGCCATCATTACTTAACATACCCGAGCCTCAAGTGTTCATCATTACAATAGGCATATTTATATTTATCTTAAGACTGAAAGAGAATTAAAAGACAAATCTTGTCTAAAATCAACCATAAAATGTACCACATTAACTATATGGCTTTCTTTTTTAAAGCAAGCACCTCAAAACACAACTGTAATAGGGTTAAGACTACATTGGCTAGAGAGGCAGAATCTTTAATGCTGTATCACTAACAAAACAGTTTCCACATCCCAAACTGACACTTAAAAAAAAGAAAATTCCCTTCTGATCCATACACCAAAACCTCAATGTTTCTTTTGTGGGAGAGGAATCTTCCTCTACCCTTCTTTAAGTATTATATATATAAAAATAAAAACCCATTGGCGGCTGTCAACAGAGTATATCAATAATTAGTTTCATCTGTTGTCATTATTCTCATTTTGAATTTAAATATATATATATATATAATTGCAATTTTTTCACTTTCCAACTGTAGGTAGTTCTTTGGGAAAAAATGCCT
This sequence comes from Ellobius talpinus, assembly GCA_001685095.1. Taxonomy (NCBI): domain Eukaryota; kingdom Metazoa; phylum Chordata; class Mammalia; order Rodentia; family Cricetidae; genus Ellobius; species Ellobius talpinus. Next base: position 3,300 of record LOJH01033062.1, on the reverse strand, counting down.
CCCAAGTGCCATTTTTAAATATTAGCATAGTTAGTTTATTAATCATTTTTACTGAAATACCCAAATTTGTAACAATTTATGACTTTATTCTAGAATTAAATATGGAAGAAAACAAAACACATTCCTGGTCTCCATAATATAGGAAAAAACCCATAACCTTATCTTACTTTTATTAAATCTAAGAGAAAGTTATTTTCAGGAAAATCATGATGTAAATAAGCTTTAGAATCTTTTAGTAAATATTTATGTTATTTTGAAACTTTTTATATTTGCTGACAGCCTCCAATAAGTCTTTTCTTAAATGCTTAAGTATAGAGGGAAATTGCCCTCTCATAATAGAAACATTGAAGTTTGGTATATGAATCAGATGATAATTAAATTATTATTATTATTATTATTATTATTATTATTATTATTATTATTAT
>LOJH01033061.1:0-12611 GCA_001685095.1 Ellobius talpinus | reverse complement strand
CACACACACACACACACGCGAGAATGACAGGGGAGAGGTGTTGCTACAGGAGAAAGAAGAAAGATTGTGGGTAAATGACTCTCTAGCAAGAGACAGCGTGGCCCTCACAGATAAACAGATGTGGTGGCTAGGCTGCCTGTCCACTGCTGGAACACACATGTTTATACTGAAGGAGGCAGTTTTTCAAACTCAGAGTCAGACCAACCAGGCCCCTGACAGAAATTGATGGAGAGCTGGGCCTTAGTGAGCCTTGAGTACTCAACTCTGACAGGATGATTAACTGCTTTCCAAAAAGGAAACCCATGGGCCAAATGTGACTCAAATGGCATCCTGGAGGACAGGACAGACCCAGAGTCCTGTGGATGGTCATCCCCACACACAAAGAGAGAGGTGAAGGAGGTGGAGACTCCCCGGATACAGTAAGAAAAAGCAGCAACCAGCCTTGGTCATGGTGGGGCAATCGTTTATTTTTTAGGAGTAAGTTGAAGTTCTGTAAACACTGATGTAAAGAACAGCCATGAAGGCCAAGGAAGCACCCCCTAAAGGGGTGCTGACAGGAACCCCCTTCATATGCCTTGTCTCCGAGCAAAGCTTATTTCCTCAGAGAGAAAATCCATCTTCCAAGCATCTCTAGGCACAGCCATGGCATGAGGTGCCTCCAAGGCAGATAAAGAAGAGCCCTATGTCCCTCTACAGTAGGGTCCGGGATCCAGCAACATCACTGCCAAAGATGACCACCAGTGATGCCTGGCATTTTCTGCTCCACTGAGCAGGAACCCTTAGCTTTACTGGGCTTCCCTCCTATGTTTCATTGTCCAGCTCTGTTCAGACCCAGTGACAGGGATTTGATCTCTGATTTACTAATGGATTGAGAAAGGTAGGGCTCCTTCAGCCCGGAGTAGTTGGTGCAACTCCACCCGGGTTCCAGCCAGTGAATTCCCTGTCTGGTTGTGCACAAGGAACTGCCCGTTGCTTAGGAAGAGAAGGCTGAGCACAATGAAGCCACTGCATCTGCAGCTGGAGATTGCCCAAATGAAACTGGGCAGCAGCTGTCCTGATGAGACTTTTTTTCTGGGATTTTCCATGAGAAATTAGTGTACTCAGAAAACTAGACTACTTTGCAAGGGGGTGGGGGATGGCTATCCAACCAAAAGTCATTTTTTTTTTTACAGTCTGCTACTCTTACTCCTGCCTCTAGTGGACTTTCTGGCCAGAGGCCTCCTGCTGGGAGTGAACCCCCTGCTACGCCCCTTTGCTTGGTCACACATTCTGTCTCTGGCTCTGTCTGTTCTCTCTTGGAGGGAACATGAATGCTGCTGACTCAAAAATCAGGCACCTCAAGGAGAGCTGGTAGGAGCATTGCCTACCCCGACTACCGTCTGGAACTTCAAACTAGCATTCAGGCCATACATGTGCCCAGCCACCCGGGCCAGACCTTCTGAGGGACTACAACCCTCCTCCAGCCTCACAGAGGACCAGATGCCAGGAGCGTCTGAGCCACCTGGACAGCTCCGACCAGTGCGCACTTTAAATAATAAACCATGCATTCTTGATCCGTCTGCAGCGCCAGGCAGATTTTCCTATTTAAGCTGGAGGCCCTTTTCTGCTTTGAGTTACTAAAGTGGGATGGGCGTGAATTGCATAAGAGTCCAGAGGAGAACCGGGGAGAGATGGCATAGCTTCATGCCCAGTTCCTCTATTTGGCAGAATGCTGTGTGGGAAAGAGGGTTCAGAGGCAGGCATCAAAATGGCATGACATCCTGTTCGTCTTGTCTCAGTGCCAGGGCTTCATTCAGCCTTTCTATCTCGGTGGAGCAATAGCCATGTTCAAGACGGAAGCACTATGCTTGTCCTCCCGTGGTAGCACCTGTTCTCATAGTAACAGGCTCAGCTGATAAGCGTGAAAGGTGAAAAAGTTACTTTGTGTCGGCTGCAATGGCAATGTTTGGACTGGTGGCAGAAACAAAGAGCTAGCTTTCTAGGTTGCAATAGGCTTCCTAAAGTTAACAATGTCCTTATGTCCAGAACTCATGAGACTGGCGTCTTGCAAAAGAGAGACCCTGAGACACAGAGGACATCCTGGATTCCCTGCTGTGTCCTTCCCCAAGAGAGGTGGAAGGAAATTCAATTACAGAGGAGGACTGGCAGATGATGCAGTGTGAGACACATCATAGGCTTTGAAGATGGAGGAAGCAGAGAAGTGCCAAGAGCCAAGGACTGTGGTGGCCTCTGGAGCTGGATGAGGTGAGGAAATAGATTCCATTCCCAGATCATCCAGCGGGAACAAAGGACTGCTGACATCCAGTACAACTGATTTTATATTTCTGACCTCCCAGACTGGAAGAGAATTATCTGTGTTGTTTTGGATGACAGAGTCTGTGATAATTTACTATAGCAGCCATTGAAAAGTAATGTGTGAGTGGCTGAGCTGCCTTCAAGTCAGGGTGTCTTGGATACAGTCAAGACAGGGAACGGCAGAAAAAGAAGTGTGATGCTCAGAACATGGCAGAGTGTCTGGGTTCCCAGAACACCAAGGGAGGCTGTCAGGGTAGACTTGCTAAAAAGCAAACAGTACCTCACCTCTACCAAGAGCAGTACAAAGATGAACCAAAAAGGTCATTCCACAGCCAAAGCCTGCCTTTAGCACATTAGGACCCCATGACCAGAGCATCTGAAACCTTGTTCATATCCCATTAAAGCAAGAATGACTTCTTAGCCAGATGATGCCTTTGATCCCAGCAGTGTGGAGGCAGAGGTGAGTGAATCTCTGTGAGTTCGAGGCTAGCCTGGTCTACAGAGCAAGTTCCAAGACAGTTCGAGTTATACAGAGAAACCCTGTCTCAAAAAAAATCCAAAAAAACAAAACCAAAAACCAGAATGACTTCCTAATATATCAGGTGACAGGGGACCTTTGTGCACTGACCTGCAGAAGCTTGAGGGACACTGCTAGGAAAGCATCATAGAGCAAAGATGCTTCCAGAAGCAATGCAGAGCTTAGGTGGCTCAGCTTTTACAGAAGAAGGAAAGTTACAAGGGAATCACAGCCACAGAGAGCACTACATTGAGATGGTTCCAGAAGTGATGGTACCAAACCTTCACAGACAAAACCTTCACAGGCCTGCATGATTCATAAACTGTTCCAGAGCACTGAAGAAAAGGCCACATTTTTATAGAGCCAGTGTCAGGTTCATGTCCAAACTGAGAATGACACACAGATAAGCATATGCACAGACAGACAGACAGACACACTTACTCACATACATACACACATACACAGACAAACATACACATAGTCATAAAGACCATCACACATCACATATAAATTATGGATGCCAAAGTTTTAGGTAAAATTTTAGCAAGCAGAATGCACCATCAACTGAAGGAAATAATCAACCAAAACCAAGTGGGATCTTCTTTTCCAGGAATTTAAGGTTGTATAATATTAGGAAACCATTGACATAATATACCATATTAATACATCTAAGAAGGAAAATCATATGCATGTCTACATAATGCTATAAAAGCCATTGGAAAATTCAATAGCCATGTCTAATTTTAACAATTATACTCTCACTGGCCAAGTCTGAGGTAGTGTGAGCATCACAGTAAATACATATAAATGAGTATTCATCGACTAAATGGAGTCAATAATCCCACACAGATATAAATACCTAAGTCAGGGAGAAGAGAAAGAAGCCCCCTCTTCCAGGAGGACAACAGCTGAAAGGGTGGAAGATATGAGGGGCATCTGGGTCAGACTTTCAAGTGTTTCATGGTAACAGTGCAAAGAAGAGAGACAGAGTCAGGCCCCCAAGCTCCTTGCTAATTGCTTATGGAAAAGACAATCACGATCTTAACTTGACCTGTGTTAACCTCAAAACACAAACTTTACCCAGTTTTAAATGTGGCCAGACTGCCTATGTCTACAGTGAGAGTCACCCAGGAGAACACAGAATCTTCTCTGTTATTCTTTCCAAACCAATTGTGATGAAACACTAGACAAAAGTAAACCTACAGACGTCCTTGTGCTGGCTAGTCTTATGTCAGTTCGACACAGGCTAAAGTTAATTGAAAGGAGGGAACCTCCGTTGAGAAAATGCCTCCATAAGATCAGGTAGGCATGCCTGCAGAGTATTTTCTTAAGTAGTGATTGAAATGGGTGGGTCCAGCTCATTGTAGGTGACGCTGTGGTCATGGGTTCATTAAGAAAGTAGGCTGAGCAAGCCATGAGGAACAAGTCGGTAAGCAACACCCTTATACATCAGCTCCTGCCTCAGGTTCCTGCCCTGTTTGAGTTCCTGTTCTGACTGTCTTTGGTGATGAACAGTGATATGGAAGTATAAGTCAAACAAACCCTTTCCTCACTAACTTGGTTTTGGTCACGGTGTTTCATTACAGCAATAGTAACCCTGACTAAGACAGTCCTACGAAACAGCAAGTCCATATTAGCATTTTTGAGGGAGATTACATATATATAAATATGTGTATATGTATAGTTTCCATATCTTCATGAAGATCAAATAAATACTAAGGAGCTGGCCCAGATTTGAGGGGACTGGGGAGACAAGACAAGCAAATGCTAATAGAGGTAGAGCTGGCAGAGCCTTCCTTGCAGTGCTGGGAACCTTCCACCACTTCCCTGAGATCCCTTATGACATCCACTGATCTTCTCTACCCCAATCTTCATCTCAGGGTCAGCTTTAATGAACTCCTGACTTCCTCACAAGAAGAAGCAACTATGTGTTTCTATTGTGCTTTATACTTGACAAAGTACAACATCAAGTCTTGTAACATCCAGCAACTTTAGCCAAGTAAAAATGTTGAGGAAATTATCTCCTATGGCTGAGGAAACAGCTCAGTCAGTAAGGTGCTTGCTGAGTAAGCATGACAACCTGAATTTGATACCCAGGACTCATGCTAAAAAGCCAGGCACGATCATATTTTATTGATACTCATAGGAGACCTGCCCTTTTCTGGATAGAGATAGAAGAGGAGGAGATTGGGGAGTGGGAGGGAGGAATGGGGAAGAGGGACTGGGAGGGGAGGATGCAGGGGAAGCTGTGGCTAGGATGTAAATAAACAGTTAAAATAAAAAAACATCAGGCATAGTGGTGTGATTCCCAAGGCTCACTGGCCAGCCAAATCAGTGAGCCCCACATGCCAATGATAGACACTCCTTTAAAAAAAAATCAAGGTAGACGGTTTCTGAGCAATGACACTTAGAGTTGACTTCTGACCTCCACAGACACATGCACACACATGCACACAGACACACACAGACACATAGTATTTCCCATCTTCTATAGGTAAGGAAAATAGGAAGGAATAAAAGCAATCAGCTGACTTGGCTCATGCTTCTCTGTGCTGGAAGGTAGAGTCAGAGCACCCAGGGCTAGTCCAGCACTTCTCCAGGCCACGTAGGTGGGCGGCAGGCAGCAGGCAGCAGGCGACAGCCGGGAGGTGGTATCTACGATGGCCACCAGACTCTGAATTCAGTCATAAAGTCTTGGGGGTGGGTAATATCTAAGAATAATCATTTTATACAGGGATAAAATTAGGCTTTAATTTTACTCTTCCAAATGAGTTACAAATAAGCATCTCCATCCACCCAAATACCACAAGAGAATAGAAGATTTCTTTGGTCATTCATCTGAAAGAGATTCTACACTGAGATAGAGTGACCTAGATGGAGAGATGCTTCACGTAAACCAAACAGCAGAATCAGACTGTCTCAACATCTGTGTGAATTAGGCTCAGGGGACAACAGCACATGCATGACTGATGACCTCATCATATAAAACGTACCACTTGATGTCCAAGTAGAGACATCCTTCTTCATCACCTTCTATCCCCAAGCAGGGCAGTGGAGGCGCAATGGAATGCTGATATGGATTCCCAGTTGAGAGCCAGGACTGCTGCGTCCCTCTGTTGGCTATCTGCTCACATCAGCTCCAGATCCCTCCAGATAGGCCACAGAACATCATAAGTCCATAGGACTAGACAATCTCTCCTCCCAAACAGCCCATCATTGCAGATGATAGGCCCCATCTCCAAGAAGGTCCATCTCCAAAATGGCCCATCACCCCGTCATTGAATCTGCCAGTGCCTTGATCTTTGACTTTCCAGACTTCAGAATTTCAAGAAATAAATGTCATTTCTATTGCTTATAAACCACCTAGATTATTGTATTTTGTTATAGCATTTAGAAAGGGCTAAAACAATACTTTATCCAAATGCAAAGCAAAGGGGAAATTTTCACATTCAAGAAATGCACACACCTGGGACAAAAAGTGAATGATGTGTGGTCTAAACAGTCCAGTGGCTGAAAGGCCCCAATAATGTTATTTTGTCCAATGGCAAGGACCAGTGGGAACACGTGACACCAGTCAGCATCCCGGAGAAACTTAAGAGGAGGCATCGTCACATGATTAGGATAAAATCTGGCACAGTGTGGTTTCTCTGTAACAATTCTGACTGCCCTGGAACTCACCCTGTAGACCAGGCTGGCTTCGAACTCACAGAGATCCACCTGCCTCTGCCTTCCAAGTGCTGGGATTAAAGGAGTGCACCACCACAGCCTGGCCTATATATAATTTTGAGACATACAGAATTGTTAAAATCAAAACCCTAAAGAAAGAAAGACTAAATAGAGTTTCAATCCAATGAGGGAAAAATCTGCTGATCTAGGGAACCAATGGGAGAGAACTCTCCAGAACACAGAATATAAAGAAGACCAAGGGCATGAAAAGCAGCTACAAATCATGGAGGACGGAACTGCAAGAGCCACACATACCAGTTAGGGGTGCCCAGGGGAATCAGTACTTAGTAGGGGAGGCACCGTTCAATGCACACAGAGCCTGCTTGGGATGGACAAAAGTCATGAAGCCTCACATCAAAAATCGGGACTCCAATGGAGATGACTACAGGAAACCTGCCCGAGACATGCTGTGGAACACACATGCAGTAGTAGTTTCTTTCCCACAGAGAAGAAAGATAGTATATTTACACAGACACTAAAATTAGATGGGCTGTTTGTAAGCAAAAGCAGCTCACAGAGAGTATCCTCAAAGTGTGAAGAGAAGCTCACACTCAACCTAGAGCTCCATCTCCAGTGAAACCATCACTGAGAATGAAGACGAAATAAACAGTTTGGGGAAAGCAGATGAGTTGACCACACAAAAGAATGTTGTTTAAGAACAGAGGCAGAGAAGTGAGCAGTGAGAAACAATAATACTGAACAGGTAGGCTGATAAACGAATAAACAAAACTGAACAATTCTAACTGCACAAATGATGATAACTCAGAGAAAATAAAATAAAAAACCCAGAAAAGCAAAGATAAGATGTTTGAAGGTGTTTGTGTCATAAACAAAAGCTACTTGATGATCTGATACTCTTAGAAAATCAGTGTATGTGTGTGTACGCGTGTGTGTGCACGTGTGTGTGTGCACATGTGTGTGCGTGTGTGCGCACTGTGTGTGTGCATGCATGTGTGTGTGTGCATGTGATGAAAAGGGAACAACAAGTGGAAGGGAAAGGAGGAATAAAGCAAAACTAGTTAAACCAATGAAGGGGGCATGGGATGTGGCAGCACCTATAAGCAGGGGAATAGCATAGTATAAAAAATAGAAAACAAAACACAAGATGGTATAAAAAAATCCAATTGCATCACTAACACCACAAATACAAAAATAATTCCCCTGCCACTGAAGAAAATGAGTCCTAAGTTGGAATTTGTTCTCAATTCAGATATTTCTTTAGGGTGTTGTTGAGACAGGCTCTCAGCTACTCTTCCGGGGGAGCTGGGGCTGCACCAGAGCTCCTGCCCCAGGCGAGCACTCTTCCAACTGCACCACCTCCATAAGGAGATGCCTATTACTCTTTATTTTTCTCTTTTTAATTTTTTAAAGGTTTATTTATTTTATATATATGAGTGCTTTATCTGAATGTATGTCTGTATACCACAAGTGTCCCTGGTGCCCACTGAGGTCATTAGAGGGCATCTGACCTTCTGGAACTGCTGTGAGCCACCATGTGGGTGCTGTAACCTGACCTGGTCCCTCTGCAAGAGCAAAAAGTGTTCTTCATTGCTAAGCCATCTCCCCAGGATCGAGATATATATTACTTTTAAGAAACATGCAAAACATCCTAACAGAGAAAGATTAAAAATAAAACAAAAGAAAGAGAAATAGCAGGCAATCATAAAATAAAATAAAAGTCAGCAATATTAGATGCAAACACCAATAGAAGGTCAAAAGCCTAACCTGGGATAAAAATGGATTGTTAACGTGATGATAAAAGAATTGTTTTTTATCTCCAATTAATTGGTCAGGAATATAGATTCAAAACTGGTGTGTATGAAATAATACTATGTTACAATGTATAAAGTAAAAGTTGGTAAAATTAAAAGGTGTAATTAGTTGATCACAGTATATTGTGAGATTTTATATGTATCTCTAAAACAAGTAAGCCAAGCATGCTTAAAAGAATGCAAACAGGAATGATTCTACCATCATAACTTGAACAAATGAATGCTGTTTACAAAAGCTAGGAAATATACATTTTAACTTTTAATTTACACACACACACACACACACACACACACACATGGCAACCCACATTTATTAAAACCAAAATGCCAAGGCTGGAAAAATGGCTCAGGTGGTAAAGATATAAGCTACCAAGCCTGAAAACCTGAATTTGAACCGCAAGACCCACATGATGGAAGGAAAGAATCAATACCCTTAGTTTGTCCTCTGACCTCTACATACATGTCACAGCACATGTACCCATACAAATGTTTTTTAAAAGCCTACTTTCTAAACTAAAATTCAAATCTCAACTATGACCAAAGAACCCATGTTATATGAAACGTAGTATGGACAAGAAGACCATAAAAAACCCAAGCCTCCAGAAGACAATTGCAAACTTGAACAAAATGTAAAGGCAAACCAAAGCAGAAGGTCTCAGAAAATGGGAACTGTAGAAAGACTCTGGGCAGTCAATATAGGAAAAGGAAGAACAGCAAAGGAGACAGAGGGAAGACCTACTCAGTGCTGAGTACCCTGCAGTCCTTGAAACCTGCAAAGCCAAAGGACAGAATGAGGGCAACAAACTGGCTGCTACTCATGGAGAAAGACTATATGTAAATTCTGCCCAATCTCCGTGTTGTCCCTACACGGAACAGATTGTAGCAAAGCGTGGAAAGCCTAAAGGAAATGTGTATGAGAAGTCATGTGGAAACCTATTATTTCACAGACAAATCAAAACTATAACTAGAAGGTCATGGAATATATGTGATACAAATGAGGAGAGGAAAAACAGTTTAAGAAAGGATGAGGGTGGGGGTCAGTGGAGAGAAGGGGATTGGGTGGGGTTAACAATACTAAAGATGAACTGAGCGGTGGTGGCACACAAAGGCAAGTGGATCTCTGTGAGTTCAAGGCCAGCCTGGTCTACAGAATGAGTTCCAGGACTGGCTCCATAGCTACTGGGAAACCCTGTCTTGAAAAACAAACAAATAAAAACAAAAAACAAAACTAAAGATATACTTAAAAGCCTGTAGAAACCTAGTAGTTAGTAAGCTAATTTCAAAATATAATTTTTTAAAAAGGAATTTGAATGAAGGTACTCTTCATGGATACACAGTCTACTCCCAGAAGATATGGGTTATTAAATAAAAACTGCAGTGTCAGGCATGATATGCCTCCCTATGAGTTACTGGTCAAAGAAACTCTGATATCTTCACAACAATACAGGTCGTTGCTATTGCTCTTGGTCACCCACTGTAACTACCTGATAAGATCCTATTGCTGAAAACACCACAAACATTGGCTGTAGGACATAGAGAAATCAGCCTCAAATCAGTCAGGAAACTTCCTCCCTACTAGCCATCTCTCACAGTGCCAGAGGTTCTATTCTGTGCAGGCTGCTGGAGAGGAAAGACATCAATGGTGTTACCCAGTGTTGGACCCTACATGCTACAATACTGACCTACCAAGTAAGATGTACCCATGGATACACCAGTGGCATGATTATTAAGGGGTAACCAACTGCTTTCTGACTAGATCTGAGGCCTGCTCCATTGAAGGGAATTTATGCCTGATAACTGTAAACCTGGACAGAAAAATATGGCTACAAAGATCAGAGGTCCTAGAGTGGAACCTACTATTATTATTTTGCTAAATGGTCATTATAACAAATTACCTTCAAATTACGTTTATATTCACAGACCCTGACTGATCTCAGTTAGAGAACCTTCTTTCTGTAGTCAATGCAAATTTGAGTCACTACACCGGCTCATGATTGATCAAGATACTGAGAATAAGTGACTCAGCACTAAACGGGACGTCTTTATCACATTGTCACCAAGGCCCAGGGAGCATCGTGAAAAAGCAAGCAGAGAAAACGTTAAGAGGCAAGGATTGGGGAGGGGTTCTTTCTTCTGGATATGATGTGGTGATTAAACTCATGAACTCAAAGGGCCTGTGGTTACCTATACCAGATCAAGCTGGTCAAAGTTGTAACACAGGCTGGGGAGAAACTCATGAGGTCCCGCCCCTGACTGAGACACTACTATTGGGAGCAGAAGGCTACTAGCAGAGAGAGATTTGTTCTTCTTTGGTAGTGGAAGGAATGCGGCAACTAGTGGATTATCCATGCTTCATTGGATAGCCCCACACCCATGTACACATGGGCAGGACTAATTGGACTTAGTTGGTGCTGCACAGGACAAATGGACAGATGGCTCGGCAATTAAAAGCACTGGTTTCTCTCCCAGGGGACCTTAGTTTAATTCCCAGCTCCCACATGGCAGGGTCCGTAACTCCAATGACTGTCTGTAACTTCAATTTCAAGAGATCTGATACTCTGCTGGCCCTCAAGGCACCAGGCATGTATGCGGTGCACAGACACACTCGTAAGCAAAACACCCATGCACATAAAATACATTTTAAGTTGTGTTTAAGAAGGACTGTTGTTTGAGCCAAACTGTCATCATCCTCATGAATTCAGCTGTGCCTACTGGCAAGCAATCACCACAACCAGGCTTTTTCACTGCTGACTTTCTGTCATAGAAAGGGGCAGGGAGGGTCACTGGTACCTCCCTGAAGTATCCAGACACTTCTCCCAGCCAGATATATGTAATTCTGCTCTAATTGCATGTAGCCTCCAGGAGGCTGGGAAGGACTAGGCAGGGGGCTCCATCTATGAAACTATAGGAAAGCCATTATCCATGCTAGGTGAGAGCTTCCAGTAGCCCATTCTTCTGCTTATAACCCCCCCACCCCAGCTCTGTAAGTAACCCTGATAAATACATTGGTTCCCCAGGATGAAGTGAAATGAAATCAAACTTTGGTTCAAAATTGAGGCTTTATGAGGCCAGGGTTGGGGTAGACATCACCTAGACACCCCTCTTACTAGAGAAAATTCTCTTGACAGTTGGTTATTTTAAAAACAAAGAAGGGGGACATGAAGTTGGGGAGCGAGTATGTATTGGGGAGAAACAGGGAGAGTCAGGAGAGGAAAGTAGGGTGGGTATGAACGTATTTTATTGTATACATGTGTCACATTCTCAAAGAATAAATTTTTAAAAATTGTTTAAAGAACTAACCGAGGTTTGAGCTGCTACCCAAGATACAAATGTTGTAATTTGAGTCCAGTAAAACTGTTTCTAGTAAGACATTCTCCAGAGGAACAGAACCCGATGTCTCCACAATACAATGTTTACAACATCCAGAGCACAATCCAAAATCAGTTGACATGCCAAGAATCAGGAGCATGTGACCTACTTTCAAGAGAAAAGACAAAGGAGACAAAACCAAACGTCCCAGATGTTAAAGTAGCTCATAGGAACATTAAAGTAACAATTATCACCATGCTCAAGGATTGGAAGGAAAATATGCTCATGACGGGTGAAAATATTTTTAAAACCTCAGCAGAGACACTGGAACTATGAAAAAGAACCCAGTGAAATGATCACATGAGCATACTCTCCAGTCATTATGCACAGAATTATAAATCATCTTCAAAAGTGGCCAAGACTGTATGGGTCATAAACTGAAAGGGTTATAAAAATGCCCTCTGGTCATTTGAGCTACTACTGTGTGATGACACCAGCAGTTCAAGCTCAAAAGATCCATCCTAAATGCATAACCACTATATTGCACTGTTTCTCTAAAGAGTAAATTAAAAAAAAAAAGAAACAAACCCTACAGAAACTGGGGAACATTTAGCCCTGAACACTAAAAACAGCGCATGTCAAAAGCTGTCTACAACCAAAAATGTGTTGAACCGGAAATGCATAGTCTCGCATATGTGAATTAAAATGACTCACATATGAATCCCAGTGTCCAGGAAAGAGATAGAGGCAGGGATCATAAGTTCAAAGCCAGCAGGGATACAGAGAAAGTTCCAGGTTGGCCTAGGCTATACAATAAGACCTATCCCAGGAGGGAAAATAAAAAGATTTAAAATATAAAAATTTAGTGAGTAGGTATTGTACTCAAGAAAGGAGAGAGAAAGCAACAGGATTATAAAAATATATTTTAAAAAAGAAGAAGGAGGAGGAGGAGAAGGAGAAGGAGAAGGAGGAGAAGGAGAAGGAGAAGGAGA
>LOJH01033060.1:2600-16384 GCA_001685095.1 Ellobius talpinus | reverse complement strand
GGGGGGCGGGGGGCATCTCTTTAGCGCGAGAATCCCAGGGAAGTGGCACTGCAGTCCCCAGGCGGAGCAAGAGAGAAAGGTCCTGTGGCCCAGATTGTGCTGGGACACCGGGAGGCAGGCGCGAGCTGGGGACGGGAGGCGTGCGAAACAACAAAAGCCTAGGTGCCTGGGCTGCGGAGCACGCGCGCGCCGACAGGCTTGACATGGCAAGTTCGTCAACTGTGGGGTTCCAGGCCAGCGCCTTGCTTCCCCCCAAGTGACGGCACTGCAGGGTCTGTCCCCTAAGGCGGGCAGCCCCCACCGCGACCTGAGCCCCCTGCAAAATGGTTCCCCGCAGGCCAGGTAAGAGGACGCCAGCTCCCTGCACCCTCCCAGGCGCGTCCCCAGAGCTGTTTCTTATTCTCCATTCCCCGGGTATCCGGGTATCCTCTAGTGCCTGCTGATCTGGTTGCTTTTAAACATTCAGTTCCTTCTTGGTCCACCTCTGCCCCCTGTCGCTAATGACACTGTCACCCTCCCTGAATCGCTTATAGAATCCCAGAGGGGATGGGGTAGGATTTCTGGGAGGTGGCACTAGGTTGAAGAATCTTTCTGCCTGGAAAGTCAGCTCCAGGACAATCAAGGCAGGATGTACAGGGATTTAGCATTCACCATCCATCCCTATGCTCCCCCCAAGTCCCGCATCTCGCACTTCCCTTTCCACCTGTGGGACCTTGCTTTGTGCTGGAAGCGCTCATGGAAACACGCGCACGTGTTCAGTGTTCCCTGCAAGCAGGCTCGCTTGCTTGGTGGACTTTTCTTAATGGTAAGTGGAGAGGAGGACGTGGGTCTTAAGTAGCATGGCCTCCCAGGCATCCAGGATCTCATCATACATCTGTCTGTTGCCTGTTCTCCACTATAGTGATCAGATAGGAGAATATTTGGGGCAGGGGAGGCTGCTGATTTTGGACACTGGGCATCACTGTGCCCCTTCAGTCAATTATCTTTCTGGCTCTGCCCCTTCTTCCTCCTAAGATGCTGCATTGATGGACCCCCCACCGCAGGGTTTCCTGTCCTCTTGCTCTGTTCTTTTGCATCAGGTCCCTGTCCTTGTATGTCAGGCTCAGGGCCTTTTTCTCACCCCTTTAGGTGCTCCCTACTTCAGTGCAGGCTCCGCCCCAGCTGAATCAGAGTGTGTGCCCTGTTGCTACCAGCAACTGCCTGTGCCTCATAAACCTCTTAATTCTGATTGATGAGCAGAAATACAATATCATTTTGGAGTGAAGCTGAGTTGCATACTGCCTGGGAGGCAGACCTTCCTTGAGCCCACGCCCACCTCAATCCTTAAAGGAAAGGGACTGTTGGGATAGCCTCACTAAACACAGGTGACCACCTGGAATTTCTTTGTGGCTCTTGCCAATTTGGCTCAAATAAACAAGGCCCTTATGCATGGCTTGTTGCTAGTGCCTTTAATGTTTGTTCTCCCCCTCCTAAACCTATTTCCAAAACAGCTCTCCCTTACAGCCCTATCTGGAGGAACTATTGTAAACGTTTACAAGATAATTTTGTAGAAGTAAGTTTCATACCTGTAACCTCCTCCTCCTCCTCCTCCTTCTCCTCCTCCTCCTCCTTCTTTTTTCTGTCTGTGTGTGCAGGAGAACACATGGATGCATAGGTGGCATAGAGGTCAGACGAGAGCCTTGCTGTAAGTGCTCGGCTGGCCTGTCCCAGCCTACCCTTTCACTGTCACTAGGGTCACAGGATGCTTGGCTTTTTATAAAGATTCTGAGGACACTTCAGGTCCTCAGCCTTTTGAGGAAGTGCTTTAGTCTTCTTACCACTTCTTCTTTTGTCCACACCCTCTCTTACCCTGTAACTCCTTCCTCTTAAGACACTGAGGTGAACCTTCCTAGTCCTAGGAAGTATCCTTAGGGGAAAAAACAAACAAAACAAAACAAAACAATCTTTTAAAGCTACAGTTTGTGACTTTCATTCTAAACCCAAACCACAGCGCCCCTCCGTGTGGAAGCAGAGAACAGGTTTTCCGGACTGGGGTAAATCCCTGACCCCTTGTCCTCCTTTCCCAGAAGTGTGTGCAGAGGGCTTCCGTTCTAGCTGAAGCTATCTTTAGAAGAGTATTTCATTCTTCACCTCTTTCCAGCTCTCTACTATTTTTGGCAGAATCTTTTCATTATCTAAACCGTCAGACTTAGCTTTTATTTAATTTTTTCTTGTGTGCATGTTGCTTTGGAAACCCTTGTGGTATTTTTGAATCATTCATTTATTTGTATCAAACAAAACTTCCTGGAAGGGATTCCCAAAACTTGGCACCAGTGTGGACCCTTTGGGTGGGCAGGAAGCAGGGAGGGGTTCCAAATGGTTTTGAAGTCACCAGTAAACTGGGTACAGCTCTGATGGTAAGTATCATAGCAGCAGCATCCATTTGGTTAGGACTTTACAGTCTACAAAGGGCTTCCTCTGGCTTTTTCTCTTTAATCCCTGCAGCAGGAATTTTAAATAGTAAGGATTCCTCAGAAAGGGCCCAGTAATGCCCGCCAATCCTCCTTAACCAAAGAGAAGGCGAACACTGGAAATTAAACAGGTAGCTGATGCAGTTTTCAGTGCATAGAATAAACACAGCAGAAACAGCTTCTGAGCTCAGTTCCCCAACTGCAACTTGAGGAAAGAAGCAGAAGAGCACAAACCAAGTGTGCATCTGAGAGGAAACTCCATCCTGTGTTCTGGTGACCTAGGAAGTGCTAGTTCATGCAGGACACAGCTTCCTGGGGCTCTGGACTCTCCTTGGCCTAGGATTCAAATTTAGATGAAAGTGTTAGCAGGGGTTGCTAGGAGTCTTAAATTAAGAAAACTAGTAGGCAGTGATGCAGCTCTCCAGCTACAAAGCATTCTGGGATATCCTCCAGTTTCTAGCATCTCTTTACATCAGTCATGGAACAATTTTCTCTACTTGGACATAAAACAGGAAGAGTTGTGTGCCTCCCCGAGCCTTGAAAATGAACAAGGTTTCCATCATGTTTACCCATTACTTTAAAACCAGAGGACATCTCACCAGCAGTTTGTGCTCTTTTCTAATGTATAGAGGGTGGACAGAAGCCCACCTTTGACTTGTTCTTCCTCTAGACCCCTTCAATAGAGGACAGCCTTCTGTAATGTACTGTGAATATCCCTTAGAACTTTCCTCTAAAAAATAATTTCTAGAATGCCAGCCTGAAGTCACAATTTTGGTTGGTATTGGATATCAAGCTAATCTTATGTATTATTCTGTACGGTTTTATACAAAACAATTTGGGGCAGAATAATTACTTGCTAGGGGTTGTCTGGTATGAAGAATGTTAGATATACCAAGAAACTGTTTCTGTTTTTGTAACAGCATCTCCTGTAGCCTAGGCTGGCTCTAAACTGGCTTTGTAGTTACAGATGATTTTGAACTTATGATACCCCTCTCCATCTCTCCAGTGCTGGGATTACAGGCATGCACCACCATGCCCAGTTTTTATGCACTGGTGAGGGTGGAACCCAGGGCCTCCTACATGTTGGGCAAGCACACTACCAACCAACCAAGCTACATCCCCAATCCTTCCGTCATTTACCATTAATGTAATTTGTGGAGGGATTCCTCTATAAAATATGAAAATGTTTATGCTCTTTTATAAGTTGTTAAGGGTTTAAAAAGTTACATAAGCAAAGGAATTAAATCTTAAACTAGTTCCTAACACATAAGAAAATCAACTTCCATGGGTATGGCCTTTTCTGTCTTCTTTGTTGTTACGCCCTTAGTACTAGATAAGATGATTCTTCTCATAAAATAACTCTGTAGCTGAACCTCCTCCAGCACCCCAAGGACGTCACCATTACAAGGAAGTATGTACTTCTGGAAGGCAGAAGTGGGCATCAGATCTCCTGAGCTGGTGTTGGAGCAGTTGTGTGATGCATGGCTTGGGGGCTGGGAAGTGAATTCAGGTCCTCTGCTGGAACAGGCTTTCCACATCCCTGCATAAAGAAGCTTCAGTGGGGGACTTGGAGCTCTCTAACCTCTGGGTTTGCAGGTAATAAGATAGTTTGATGCTCTATCATTTTAGAAAAATAATAGCAATAGCTTCTCTCCTAGGGCCTAAGAGCTCTGAGCTGTGGACTCTTGGCCTTATTTATAGTACTTGGCATGAGATTTCTTCCATGGTGGGGCTGTCTGCATCACTGTTCTCTTGCTGTGAAGAGACACCATGGACAAGGCAAGACTTATTAAAGAGATCATTTAATTAGGGGCTTGCTTGCAGTTTCAGAGGCTTAGTCCATGATCATCATGGCAGGGAGCATGGTGGCAGGCAGTATTGTGCTGGAAAAGTAGCTGAGAGCTACATTCTGATCTGTAAGCAGAGAGAGTGAGGCTGAGTGAGTCTGTCTTGGGCTTTTGAAACCTCAAAGCCCACCTCCAATGACATACTTCCTCTAACAAGGCCACACCTCCTAATTCCTTACAAATGGTGTTACTCCTGAAGATAAAACGTTCAACTATATGAGCTTATTGGATAGTACGAATAGCCATTCTTATTCAGACCACAACAGTGGCCTTAAATCTAACCAGATTTAAGCTGTTGACTATAGCCGTAATATTCATATGTGGGAGAGCATGGGAAGAGGGGATCCAGTTGGAGTAGGAGGGAGGATGTCGGAAATTCATATGGGTAAAACATTGCACACATGTATGGAACTCAAAAATAAATTTAAAAGTTTAAAAACAGCAAAAAGTCAACAAAGTGGACAGCAGCTGAGGAACAGTGCCCAGAGTTGGCCATTGTTCTCTGCTTGCACGCACATATCTGCAGACATACCTACATTCATGACCCATACTAACATGCCTGCAATTCCTTACCGGATACAAATGTACTCAGAAAGCTTACAGTTCAGATGGGGAAAAGGACACGATCATTGATGATACCAAGTCCTGAGTGTGGATCTGGTGAGAGAGAGAGATGGGTGCAGGAGGATGACAGAAGGTAGAGTGGCGGACGCACCTCCCAGGGGAGGGGAAGGAGACAGTCACACTAGGGGCACTTGCACATGAGGAGAGGGCATGGAGTTGTTACATCAGCAGCAATCGAGCTCAGTGGCTTGGGGGACAGCTCAGAGGTTGAAGTGCTTGCCGCACAGGTGTAAGGACTAGTGATCAGAACTCACATGAAAAATACTGGGTAGGTGTGACAGCCCTGGAAGGAAAGCAAAGACCCAGGGTCCTTAGAGCAAGCTTGATAGCAAGACTAGCCACATCAGAGGGCTCTGGGCTTGCTCCAGAGACCCTGCCTCAATAAATACAGTGGAAGAGTGGTGGATGCTGGTTCCTAGCATCAGTGTTATGCCTCACATACAGACATATCCCCTTTCCTATGTCCAAACAAATGAAAACATGCTTGCGTACCTGAAAGTGTTGTTGGGGGAGAGTGAGTGAATTTTAACTCCTGGTATAGACTGGCTTAACACAGAAGTTGCTCTACTTTGTGGCTCCTGGGATTCGGAACTCAATCAGCTCTCCTGTGCTGCAAGCACTCCACCACAGATCAGTCTCCTCGGCCTGGAAATGAGTTCATACCCTGACACCCCCACACACCTATTTACTAACAGATATTGTCTTAGCCACAGAGTCAAACATGAGATTTTGAGATGTGTGGAACTTTCTACATATAAGTTGTATTGTTCCTAATGAATGGAAGGGATGGAAATTGTTGGCCTGGGTGCCTGGGAGGAGCTGTTGCCCTTGCTCTCTTCAGAGAGAGAGAGAGAGACAGCTTTGGTAAGATTGGCATCTTGGCCCTGAAACTCTGAAGTTGTTATCCCATAAGAGAGCTGACAATAGTTATGAATGGACCTAGTCTAATCTGTGCTTCCCATTCACCCCCAAGCAGTGGAGATAATCTTAGGGAGACCACCCTGATTCCTCTATTTATTTAGCCATATGGGGTGAGGTGGCAGCTTTGGTCAATGGCTGTTTCAGCAGATGGTTCTAGACACTGACACAACTTCCACATGCAGCGGATAAGACACAGATTTCCATTAGTAGATATTGTACAGTAGGTCCTTAGAAGTCTTGACCCTGTTTAGGCTGGCATGGAGAGGCAGCTTTCAGAGTTCGTTTGCTTCGGCTTTGGAAACCTGTGGTCTAAAGTGTGGTGAGTGGACTCACTCTGACAGACGGGTAGGAAAATGAGCATGCTTTCTGGCCTAAATCAGTGACAGGGCAGAAGAAATATGTCACTAGAGGCCAAAGGAGACAAATTCCCAGCAGGAATGCCCCTCCAAATCCTCCATAGTCCAACAGTTTCTGTGCTGTGGAGGAGGCTTGACATGGGGCATGAGTGTGGCTTGTCAGGTGTCCTTGTGATGGTGTCTGCTTGGCTGTGATGGGAAGAGGTCCCCGTACTGAAGATGGAAGCTCAGCATCTCTCCTTCCTGACCTGCTCTCAGGCATGTTTGCATCAGCACAGATGTGAGTGGCTATGTTTATTTCTTTTTAGTTCTTTAGTTTTTGGAAGACATGGTTGTGGTGTGTGCACATGCCTATGTGTCCGTGTGCAGAGACCAGGGAAGGCCATCAGGTGTCCTGCTCGATCACATTCCAGCTCTCTTGCTGAAACTGTAGCTAGGCTATTACTAGCAAGGCCTAGTAATCCGCCATCTGCACTGCTTGACGCTGGGATTATAGCTGTCAGGTCCTCATGCTTGCATAGCAAGTAATTTTCCCCCACTAAGCCAACTCCCTAGCCCCAAGGCCCATCAAATAATCTAGTAGATTGTGGATAGACAGTAGGAGGCTTCCTTACAGTTTCAGAGCCTATAATCTGGATATCAGAGAACTATGCAAATATACGAAATACAGTTTATTGCTTATGAAGCTGAAATAGACATGTGTATCATGTCTGGTCCTCATTTCATGAAAAGCAATAGTCTTTAAAAATGATAAATTAATCATACATGTTTCAGAGCTGGGGAGATGGCTCAGTGGGCAATGGGTTTGCTGCACCAGCATGGGGACTAGCTGCCTTGCCAGTCATTCCAGCATAAGCAGTGTGCCTTAGCTTCAGGCTCAGTGAGAGACAGTGTCTCTGCAAACAAACAGACATGATGGAGAACAGCTGGTTAAGACATCTGACAGGGACTTCTGACCACTACATGTGCATACGTGGGTGTGCTCACCCACTTGCACATGTACACACACACCACTTTCCTTCTTTCTGTGGGTGTGTATACACACATATTTACACACATACACTACTTTCCCTCTCTATGGATGTGACTACACACATTTACACACACACACCACTTTCCCTCTCTCTATGGGTGTGACTACACACATATTTACACACACACACTACTTTCTCTCTCTGTGGGTGTGTATATACACATATTTACACATACACACACAGACACAGACACACACACAGACACACACACACACTCACACACCTGAGGTTGACCTCTGGCTTCTAAACACGAACACATGTACTTGCATTCACACATACACACAAACACACACAAAACAGTGTGAGAGACCACATACATATGCCAATTTTGACTAGGAGCAGATCAAGGCTTCTAAAAGTCAGTGTGAGAGGATTTGTTTTCGCTTCGGGGCTTTTCCACTGAGGAAGTCCCCAGCAGAGCCGTCCTTGGTGCTCAGGGAGTCTGTGTCTGTGACCTCAGCTGCCCCTTGTGTTTCAGCTGGCAAGCCTGGTACAGTTTCTCACATGCCTGAAGTGCTGTCTGTGCCCAGGCTGTTGGCATTGTGGGTGCCAGGGCTAAGTAAGGCACGGGGTTCAGCCATCAAGGGACCTACAGTGGCCACTGTGACGTGGTCACCCTGCCCTGCCTGTTCCTGCTTGCTTGGGTTCGGACTTTTGGCCAGCTGCTTCTGTCCTGGGTCAAGGCCCTGCTGGGCTCAGGCCCTGGCAGCTGTCTTCAGTGACTGCTTCCTCTATTTTCATGAAATATTTCTCTGCTTTCACTCCTCCCTTGAAATACTGCTTAGAAAAAAATATAAATAAATTTTTATTTTTTGAGAATTCCATATATATTTTTGATCATTTATATACATATATATGTCTATATACAGTCCCTTCTACCAACTGCTCCAAGACCTGTCCATGTACTCCTTTTCCAACTTCATGTCTTTTTTTTTAACCCATTGATTCTAAGTAGTGTTCCTGGTATGTACCTTGGTGTAGGGCCATCCACTGGAGCATGGTTGACTTTTCAGGAGCCACACCTGTGATGAAAGCTCACACCCCCGTTTCCTCAGTAGCCATCATCTGTCAATAGCTCCTCATTTAGGAGTGGGGTCTTACAAGCACTGTCGTGTTTCGCCATCCATGCCAGAATGGCGACTTGCTTGATTTCATATAGCTCTTGAGCAGGTGACAGCGTCTCCTGTGAGCACACATGTGCAAAGTGCATCATGTTCAGAAGACACTGTGTAACAGCAACAGTCCTTCCCAAACTCCGACTCTTACAATCTTTCTCCCCCTCCTCCACAGTGGTGGGAGGGAGATGTGATATAGATGTCCCATTTAGGGCTGAGCCCACGTGGAGACAGTGTCTGACTGCTCTGGATTTGTTACTGGTTACAGAGTAAGTGAGAGGTCTTCCCTGAAGATTTGCTGGGAAGGAATGGAGAAAGATGAAGAAAGGCTGGGTTGGAGGCGGCTTGGGGGGTGGGAGTATACAGAGCATTCTGAGAGGGCACGTGATCTTCCAATGCCAGTTCTAGCAATTTGTTGCAAATTGAGTGCCTCAGAACAACACATTTGTGTTATATCACTTCTGGAAATCAGAAGTCCAAGCATCAAGTTGTGGGCAGAGCTGCATTCTCTCTGAAGGCTCCTGGACACAGGAGCCTTTCCCATAGTTGAAAGACTGCTCAAGTGTGTTGATGTGTGACCCTTTCAGCGATAGAGGCCGTCGGACCATGCCTCTGTCTGAACAGCTTCTGTGACTGGGACTCTTCTGAGTTCCCTCTAAAGATCCCACTGATGAGTTCAAGCCAACCCAGGTAACCCATAATAATCTCTGTCCTGGGATTCTTCTGTCAATCCTGTCTTGCTGTGTGAGGCTGCAAACCCGTAGGAGCTCAGGATTAGGATGCAGGCATCTGGGATGCAGGAGAAGGGAGACAGAATTCTGACATGTTATTATTTTAATGAATGCGAATAAATAATAGCAGATAATATATGGACAGTGGACTAGCGGAGGTGAGTCCTTGAAAGATGAACTATAGTCTAGGACAAGTGTATTGGAGGCCTATTCCAAGTAAAGGGGGAGGGAGGGAGGAGGGAAAGATGAGGGGGAGCAAGTAAAGAGGGGAAGGAGGGAAAGAACGAGAAAGAGGGAGGGAAGATGGGAAGGGGAAGAAGTAAAAGAGGAGGATGAGAAAGTAAAAGAGAAGGAGGGAGGGAAGCAAGAGAAGGAGGGGGAGGAGCAAGAGGAAGGGAGGGAAAGAAGAGGGAGAAAGAGGAGAGAGAAAGGGAGGAGGGGGGAGAGTGAAATAGGGGAGAGGGGAAAGGAACAGGTGGGAGCCTAAGGGGGTAAGGAGAGAAGGAGGGAGAGAGGGAGGAGGAGAAAGCATGTGCTCTATGACAACCACAAATCTCAGACTTAGCAGTGAGGAGAGGAATGTGTCGTTTGTCAGGCTAGAGAAACTTGGGAGCTGAAATTAGGAAGGATGAAGGAATAGCCATTGCTGAGGACCAGGTTGGTTCTGTGGACTTGTTGGAGAAAGTGTCGGAGCAGTGAGTGTGGGGTGTGCAGTTGGGCTGGATCCGTGGGCTAAAGAAAATTGCTATGAACCTGTGGATTACCCAGCTGTATACAGAAGCTATGGGTAAAGCAGCAGTCTGGCTCACCAGGATCTTTGGTCTTGTTCTCATATTTTAGACATTAAGGAACAAAGGCTTAAGAAGTGCAAATGGGTTTACTAAGGACACCTGGGAAGGCAGTGTTGCAATTTGGGCTGGAGACCCCAGCACCTGTCTCCAATGCTATCTTTCTCCCTGTAGCTGAGGTTCCTGGTTTGTGTGCTTGTGTGTGGTATAGGTGCACATGTGTCTATGAGCATGCCATGTGTCCATGTTGCTTAGAAGTCAGAAAGCAGCCTCAACTCTCCATCCTCAGTTGCTGCCCGTCTCCTGTTTTTGAGATGGTATCTCTCCCTGGCCAGGTATGCTAGGCCGGCTGTGTTAACAAGCCATAGGTAAGTACCTGCTCCAGCCTCCCCAGTTCTGGGGTCACAAGTGTGTATCACCTTGCCTCACCTTTTTACTTGGGTTCTGGAGATCAGCTAAGGTCCTTGTCCTTGAGCCATCTCTTCAGCCATTACCACTGTGTAGGATGCCTTTTGATGGGATGAGCCTGTGTTGGGGGAGGGTGCTCAGTGTCACACAATTATGGAAAATGGGAGAGAGGAGTTGCTTCACAGAGCCAGAGGGAATTGCATGGGAGATACCCCAGACACAGTAGGCCTGCTCACTTACAGCTTGCTAGGTTTCTGATTGGGTGGAGGTATTCTTCCTCCTTTCTGAGTAGCTTACATCAGGCGTGGGATATAAATCACTCTGTGGAACTGTGTGTAGACCGAAGAAGAAACACTTGGTCAACAGAGCATTGGACCTGTGGATTTTTGTGGCTGGTTGATGGGAGAGCAGCTCCTCTATGGCTGGATCCTCACCACTTCCTCTCATCACAGAGACTTGTTTTCTCCCTAGTCAGAAACAGCTGTATCTATAGAATATCCACAGAACGTTTTAGGATGAATTCCTCAGCTGCCTTCAACACTTCATCAATAATGTGGTCTGTCTATTAGTAAGCAATTAACATGTGACTTTATTGGCAGGCAGACCACTCATTCCCTGACAGGCCTTTAAAATATCCATTTCCTATTTCCTCACAAAGGAACACATTTGAAAGTATTTCAAAGAACTTCTGGAACAAGTATATTGAGACAAACCTGAAGAGCTGCAGCGGAAATGGTTGCTGGGGTGACGGGAGGGGGTGTGGGAGGGGCATGATGACTGATGTAAGTTCAAATCTCGGGAAACCGTGCACCAAACTCGTGTGTTCTCGTAGTTGTGCCTGTAACCTCAGCATTGGGGAAGCAGGTGTCTAGCTGGGGCTTGCTGGCTAGCAGTCTAGCTCCAGGTTCAGTGAGAGACCCTGTCTCAAGGGCATAAGGTGGAGAGTGATGCAGCAAGGCATCTCACGTCTTGCCTGGCCTTAGCAAACAGGTGTGCATGCTACATACACACACACACTCACACACACTCACACACACACTCACACACACACACACACTCATTCCACCCTGTAACTCAGACAAATCAAAGAAACAGTCTGTGTTAAAGGGAGGGTGTTGGAAGTCCCTGGGTTTCCGCATCAACAGTAGTTTTCTCTATTCTTTGGATTGCATTCCTTTAAAAAAAAACCCAGGCACATCAACTTTAACCACTTAAGATTGCGTCCACATTCAGTGCTGTGTGTCTTGAATGCTTTTACCACATGAGACCTTGATTTTGCCAGGAGATACTTTTTTTTAATTAATTTAGGATGATGCCAGTTTGTACATTGGCAGAACCTGCTTGTATGATTTTCATTGTGAGTTGTAGTGTTTGAGGGATTTGGGAAATTTGATGGGATTATAATCAAGCATTACAGATTTTTAAGGCGGTAAAGAGTTAACATGGGCTTAGGTGTGATAACTATGTTTTCACCACATCTTATCTTTTACATCAGCATCATTAAGGAGATGATCATAAAACAACCATTAATTCGTCTCACTAGAGCAAGGTTTGTGTAGTAAAATTATGCAAGACCATAAGATAATTCATTCATTGTTTAAACTTTTGTATAAATATATGGGATCCAGGGTGATCCTTAGATATGTATATACTTGGTAAAGACCGAGTCAGAGTAGTTAAGCATTTATATCTCCTTAAATGTTTAAAAACTGTTTGCTGTTCACGTATTGAATGCTTGCACATGCATATGGGGTGGAGTATGATACCTCAGTGCACGGATACAGTATGTGCCAGTCACGTCAGGGTAAGTCATATTCCTGTTCCTCATCATGCCTTTCTGTGGAGCCTTTGGACTCTTCAGTTCTTCCTCAGTTTGTAAGAGGCAACAGAACCACAGTCTCACTGCATTGTGGAATTCTAGGATTTAAGGCTCTCAATTGTATTTTAATACTACTGTGGTTGTCCTGTTGATTGTTGAGATGAAATACTTCACAAGAAGCAATATAAAGGAAAAAGGCTTTGTTTTGTTGCATGTTTAGATGGTAGTGTCCCTCCTGATAGGGAAGGGACGGTGAAGGAGTGAGAGGCAGCTTGTCATGTTGCATCCACATCTGGGAAGCAGAGAGTGAACAGAGAAAGGGTAGGGCTAAAATAATAATGCTAGTTCCTAATGACTCACTTTCTCCCGCAAGTCTCCACCCCAAAAGGTTCCACAGCCTTCCCAAACTGCAGCATTAGCTGGGGACCAAGTATTCAAACTCATGTGCCTGGGGAGGGCATTTCACATCTAAACCATTATCCAATATTCCTCTTCCCATTTCTTCAAGGTTCTGGCCTTTGTCTTCATACATTTTCCTTGTTTTTTTTTTAATACCCACATTGGGGGAAAAAAAACAGTCTTCCTAATTCTGACTCTGTTTCAGTTAACATGATGTTCCTCCCTCTCATTGTCCCATTCACTCTGCTACAGATTATAGCAGTTAATATTTTGCATATATTTATTGCATCCATGCCCCCCGTGTGTGTCTATCTGTCATCTGTCTGTCTGTCCTTGTGTGTTATGGAGGCCAGAGTACAATTTGCTGGAGTCAGTTCTTGGAGGCAAGCCCTTTACCCAGGAGACGTCGCACCCAGACTTGCTGGCAAACACATTTACCCTGAAGATATTGCCCCCAGGCTTGGTGACTAGCCCCATTACCCCAGAGACATCACACCCAGACTTGGTGGCAAGCCACCTTTACCCATGGAGACATCTCCTTAGCACCCAGACCTGGTGGCAAGCCCTTTTACCCATGGAGACATCTCCCTAGCACCCATGAAAGGACAATTGAAAAAGAAGATATCTCACAGTCCTGTTCCAAGTTGCATTTTTTTGTTCCTCCTCAAGCAGAGATAGGCACATTCAATGTTTATACAGAGCACAATTTAAAAATACACATAATTTTAAATATGTATGGTATGATTCCATTTGGAAAAATCTCAAAATTTGTAAGCTGAATCAAGCAGGAAAAATTAGTCTTAGGGAAAATGATTAACTCGCAATCTCATTTGGGGCTGTTGGAAACTGTGTTGGATTGAGGTCAAGGGAGGAGTAAAACCCTGCAGCTTCATTCTGTGGAAGGCTTGCATGCCTCCTGGAGGTAGATTGAAGAGTCTTTCTGTTACTCTTTTCTTCTGTATTATCTCCTCCTCCTTTAATTCTGAGCGAGGATTTCCCAGAAGAAAGGCATTTTAAGGAACGGGTGGAGGGCTGTGGAACACTGTCTTCCAGGTGTGACATGGCTGCTGCATTGTTTAACTCCCTGCAGCTCTGATTTCCTATATAAGACCTGCACCAGTTAAGCCTGTCAGCATTTCATTGTGGAAGGAGGAGGGACTCAGGAGGCTCTACCCTCACTGAGGATACCTGCAATTTATAGCTACTAGGGGAAGAACTCTGATGCTCCATCCATTTCTAAGGATCTATAGACAGTTTTAATGGTTACTAGAGAAGAGGGGGGAGGGGAGGGG
>LOJH01033059.1:0-16384 GCA_001685095.1 Ellobius talpinus | reverse complement strand
TATGTTTTAAATAAATGCTGATTGGCCAGTAGCCAGGCAGAAAGTATAGGCAGGGCAATAAGAACAGGAGTATTCTGGGAAGAAGGAAGCTCTCTCCCCAGTCCTGCCCAGAACATGGAAGAAGCAAGATGTGACCTGCCCCGCTGAAAAAGGTACCAAGCCATGTGGCCAACATATACTAGAATAATGAGCTAATATAAGTTATAAGAGCTAATACGAAGCCTGAGCTAATGGGCCAATTGGTTTTATAATTTATGGCGACCTCTGTGTGATTCTTTTGGACCTAATGACTGTGGGAACCGGGCAGGACAGAAACCCCAACAAGCAGGCCCGCCATGTTACATATGCCACCACTGCCCGGCTCACTAGTGTATTTTTAAAACAGCAGCAATCTTGGGCTAATTTCTGCAGAGACTATAAAAAGAAGAAATATTTTCTAACTCAAGCTAATTCTTCCATCAAAGTCTAAAAAGGATACTTCAAAATATGAAAATTTTTAAGAAATATTTTCTATGAAAAAGAAGTACAAAACAACCATCAAATAAGAATTTATGAGTTTTTCATCCACTTTTTAAAACTCAATGTATAAAACACCATGTATAAGCTTAAGATTTTTATAGAAAACACATCTTTTATGCTTCATTTATTTATTTATTTATTTATTATTCTTTCACGCATTACATCCCAACCACAGTTCCCCCCACCTCATTCCTCCTAGCCCCTACCCAGATCTGCTTCTCCTCCATTTCCTTTCAGAAAAGAGTAGCCTGCCCAGGGATATCAACCAAACAAGGAATAACAAGATTCAGTAAGACTAGGTATAAACCCTCATATTAAGGCTGGACAAAGCAACCCAGTAGCACTGACAAATGAGTCAAAGATACCTCCACTGCCACTATTAGGAGTCTAAAAAGAACATCAAGGTACACAACCATAACATATATGCAGAGGACCTAGGCCAAACCTATATAGGTAGAAATCCCATTTAATCTCTGTAATTAAAATAAAGATACTTATCGGTGTGTCTGAAAGCATTGCTGATTAGGGAGGACTAGCAGTCTGACTACTAATCAGAAAACTTGTATTTACTTAATGCACCATGTTGTTATTAATATGAGAGTTTTAACAACTCAAGTTAATTTAGGAGAGATTCATACATACATACAATTTATGTTTACCACCACACCATTGCAAATTTCCAAATGAGTGGAAGATAGGGAGAAAACTGTAAAGCTTTTCTAGCAGTGGACAGAGGAGAGAAAAAAAGAAGGAAGGAAGAAGGCAGAGGAGAGAGGGAACTGAGTGAACAAATGGATAAGGGTAAAAACTAAGGGAGAAGCCTCTGAAACAGTGTGGCTTTCTAGATCATACCTCCTACAGAATAATACTCTACACACAACAAAAAAGAGGAAACACACATCATAGTGCAACTGTAATCTATTCACATTAAATTTCAGAGAAACAACCCAAGGGTAATAAAGGCTAACAAATAACAAGGAACTCACACACGCTGGTGATTACAGCAGAATCAGATACAAAGAAAGACAGACAAATAAATCTCTAAAAGCACTATACAAAGTGAATAAAACAGAGACCTTCAAAACAGGGCAACCCTCAAAGAAGCAAATGCAGTGAAATAAAAATATTTAGTAACTGCTAAATAAGCTTAATTTATTATTATTCCCATACTGAAGTATCTATCTTGATTTATATTCCCTCACAGCCACAAGATGCTTCAAGAATCCACAGGCAATGGTTGCTTTGAGATATGATCTCTGGTACGGGAAATCACAAGTGACTTAGAGGAGGAATTAATCAATAAAATGTGCATGAGCTCCCTAGTTTTTGTAGCTAGGTAGGTAGACACAAACTGGCTTCAACCAGAAGAGGAAGCCTCAACCATCTTCCTCAGATTGGCCAGTGGGCATGACTGTGGGGCATCTTCTTGATTATTGACTGGTGTAGGAATGCCCAGCTCAGTGTGGGCAATACCATCTCTGGGCTAGTTGGCCTGAGTGATACAAGAAACCAAGTTAACAAGCCAGAAAGAAAAGCCAGTAAGCAGTTCCCCCATGGTCCCTGCCTCTGTTCCTGCCAAGACTTCTCTCAGTGATGGAATATGATCAGGAAACCTTTCCTCCTGGAGTTGCTTTTGGTCAGTGTTTTATCTCAGCAGTGGAAAGCAAACAAAGAGTGCATTATGAAGTGTATTCCTTTGATGGGTAATTCTACTAGTGAACATGTCTCCTGGTTACTCTAACAGTAGATGAGGAAAATGAGTAGCTTGTTCATCTGTTTCCTACTCATTACTGATTGAAACATTTCCTAGGGAAAATTTCTGAAAGTCCTGCACAGACTTTCAAGACACAAAGTCATCAATGTTTGCAGGAGACAGCTGAAGATAAATAACAAAGAGATACAGCGAGATCAGTAAGAACACTAGCTACAGGGCTTCTAATAGAAAAGATTATTTCTTTCTCTCCCTTTCTAAACTCTTCTACCCCTTTCCTTCTAAATATTACCTCCTAATTGTAGCACAAATAATAAAAACCCAGTGACAGATATTGGGGTTCAACCTGAAGATCAGAAAAGCAAAGTAGTCATGCCAATAGAGAGCTCTTACCTCTACAAAATCTTCAGACTGAAAGAGAGCAAGTTCCTGTCTGATCCCACCTTATTAAAGGCATGCACCACCACCACCCGGCCTCTACGGCTAACCAGTGTGGCTGCTGGGATTAAAGGTGTGTACAACCACTGCCTGGCCTGTATAACTGACTAGTGTGGCTATTTTGCATTCTGATCTTCAGGCAAACTTAATTTATGAAAATACAAATGAAATATCACTACACCTACTCCATCTCTAACCTTACTAGCCCACTAATCTATCTTTTCTGGCCTCCTAAATAAGGAGTAGATAATAGGTCATTATTATATTACTTGTTTTTAAATTTGTATGAGTGTATACATGGTATATGTATGCTTATGTTTATGTTTGTATGTTTGTGTGTGGACACACATGTGGCAGCTACAGGCCAAAGTTAGGTATCTTCCTTAATTGATCTACCTTGAATTTGACACAAGGTTTCTCACTGAATCCAGATCTCACCAAGCGGCTGGTCTATCTGGCTAAGAACTACAAGTATCTACCTGTCTCAGCCTCAGCAACTCCAGGGTTACAAAAGAACACCATGCCTGTTATTTTATGAGTGCTGAGGATCCAAACTCAGGTCCTCGGGGTTGCTTGACAGACACTGTAGCAAATAAGCCCTCTCCCCAACCCCTAGTATGACCTTTTAATGATCATGACCTTCATGATCCTGTCTCAAACGTCTGCTCAGGTGACTACAGAAATAAGGGCAATTTGTGATGGCTCCAAAGCTACAGAGAAACCCTGTCTCAAAAAAACAAAAATAAATGGATAGATAGATAGATAGATAGATAGATAGATAGATGATA
This sequence comes from Ellobius talpinus, assembly GCA_001685095.1. NCBI lineage: Eukaryota > Metazoa > Chordata > Mammalia > Rodentia > Cricetidae > Ellobius > Ellobius talpinus. The sequence continues at coordinate 12,928 of LOJH01033059.1, read as the reverse complement.
GAAAAAAACTAAATTATGTAAGGTAACCATTGACAAAATTAAAGGACCAAAACTATTTTAATGCTATCTATAGTTAGTGTTGAAACTAAAAAAAAGGAACACAGATGTATAAAAATGTCCAAACTACTGTCCACCCAAATTTAAATAATTGACTATGGTGGCTAATACTGTCAACTTAATTAGGTTCAAAGATACACCTAAAAGAGCAGGATGAAACACCTGTGGGCTAGGAAGGTATTTCCAGAGACAATTAGATCCGAGGTGCTCTGACCTAACTTATGACTTAACCCACTGGTAGATTCAGTTTTTGAATAGAAGATTATCAGGTAGAACTATGGAAGAAAGCCTAGTTAGAGGAAGAAGGCCACTGTGGGGTGTGCCTTGGGAGGATAAATCTGGGCTTTGAGTCCTTCCTGTTAGTCCTCTTTGCTTCCTGGCTGCTGCCCTTCTCTGCCATGCCCTTCTCTGATGTGGGAGTCCCCTCTGTGTGCTGTGATTACCATTAACAAATAAAGAAACTGTTTTGGACCTATAGCAGGGCAGAACGTAGTTAGGCAGGGAAAACTAAACTGAATGTTGGGAGAAAGAACGGCGGAGTCAGAGAGAAGCCATGTAGCCTGCCGGGGAGACAGACATGCTGAAACTTTAGCCGGTAAGCCATAGCCACATGGCGATACACAGATTAATAGAAATGGGTTAAATTAATATGTAAGAGTTAGCCAATAAGAAGCTAGAGCCATTAGGGCCAAGCAGTGATTTAATTAATACCGTTTCTGGGTTACTATATCAAGGTGAAGCAGCCGGGAACAAACTAGCAGCCTCCTTAGTACACTTCTCCATGGTGTTTCTGCCTTGCCAGGCCCCATGACTGAAACTTCAGAAACTGAGCCAGAATCAATCTCACCTGCCTACTCTGTGGAGGTGTCCATCACAGCTGCAACATCCTAACCAACAAGCTGTCTTTTCTAGAACTCTACATCTAAAATCAAGAGAAAACATTACTCTTTTTAAGTGCAAAAGGCACAATTATCAGATTGTGAGCAAAAGAAAAAACTTTCAACTAATTTTAAAGACAATACCAGTTGACATACTAATGTGGATGGAAGATATTTCACAAGAACCCACCCAAAGAGAGAGAAATCAGTCTTCTAAAGGGACAAACCTGATAGGTTACCCAATCCCAATGGTCAGCCCTACACACTACACACATACTCCTGAGTGGTACTAAACAGATTCAGTAGATTCCACATGCTCCTGTAGTGCATGCGCACATGCGTGTGTGTGTGTACATATACATAACAATACAAATTTTTAAAAGAGGTGATGGATTTGAGAGTGAAGGAAGGGGAACAGAGGAAGAGTTGGAAGGGGGAGTGTAGGAGCCAGCGCCTACAAGGTCAGCTAGGTTGGGTGCCACCTGTAGGAGCTGGCTCTTACACCATCAGCTAGGGTTCCTGGATAGGGGATCCTCGAGGCCAAAAAGAAAAGTCAAAAGAAACAGAAGACAGGATAGAATCGGGAGAACTGTCTGGTCTTGCTGGAGCAGCCAAACAGACCCGAGTTTAATTCAGAGTTTGCTTATATACAAAAGCAGAAGAACGCACAGCACAGCACAGTCAGTTTCTAACCACAAGATTCCTGTCCTTGAGGGAGCAGCCTCCTCTCCAACACGTGCTTGCTGCTCGGAAGCAGCCTTACTTTCTATCTTGATGTTCCTGAGGTTTGTTGTCAGCAGTATACTGTCTACTAGATAGAGTAGCCTTTTCTCATGGGCTAAATCAGAAGTTTTTCACAGCCCTCAAGGTTAAAGGAAAAAAGTGAAGCAGGCAAGCTTAAACTCAAATGACTTCGTTAAGTCAGAAATGACTCCAGATGGAAACCGAGTCACACATGGGCTCCCACAGGGGAAGGAGAATGGGAAGAATGTAATTACAATACTTATGCATGAAAGACTCAAATAAATTAATTTTAAAAACCAAAATAATATAAAGAATGCATTTAAAATACTGGCAATAATATTTATGATACTACTAAATATCTGAATATTAAAATTAATTCTAGGCACTATGCTAATCAAATATAAAATATAAAAGCCATAAATAAAAATTTTAAATATTTTAACTAAATGACAAGAATACTAAAATGTTTGTAATGCAACTCAAGAGGTACTTAGATGAAAATTCAAAGATGTTCATACTAGAAAATAAAAATTTAAAGTAACTGACATAAGATTCAAAACTGGGGGGTGGGAGGGTAGAATAAATTCAAAATAAAAGCAGTAAATGACAATCCTGAGGGGAAAGCCAATATAAAAGAAAACAAAAGTAACAGAAATCAAAAGCCGGTTCTTTGAACATATAAGCAAAATTGGAAAATGGACGGCTAGAATAATCAAAAAAATAAATAAATGCTATCATAAATGAAAGAGGAATCATCACTACAGACATTAAAATAATAATAAGGGGAATGCTAATAACTATATGCATAAACTTGGTGACTGAGATGAAAAACGCATTCTTTGACAGACACAACTTGCCAGAATTTATGCAACAAAACAAACATCCTTTAACTGTGGGAACTATGTGAAGAGGGTAAATCAATAACTTAGCAAACTTTCAAAAGCTCACTGGTGAATTTTATCAGCTTTTAAGAACGAAACTACAGCAATTCTGATCCCTTTAGAGGATAAAGCAGAAGGAATACTTCCTAGCTCATCTCATGAGGCCAGGATAACCCTAACAGTAAACTTGACACGGCAAAGAAGTATTAGAGAACTACAAACCATCATCTTCATGAAGGCATATGCAAAAGAAAACCTCTAAATTTTATCAAATTGAATCCAGAAATGTATAAAAACATTCACAACAACCGAAGTAAATGTATCCCAGCTAGGTATGTATCATCTGAAGAAAAATTACAGGCTAAAAATAATCTATGACATGGTCATAGCAATAGATGCAGGAAAGGTACTTGACAAATTCAACTCCCAACTTGTAACAAAAGTTCTCAGTGAACTTGAAATCAAGAGCAATTTCCTCAACATGCAAAAAGAATATCTACAGAAAATCCTACAGATGGCATCATACTTAGTGAAAAACTATAAGTTTTTTCACTAAGATCAAAAACAGTATCAATATCATTATGAGAACTCTAGTTAATGCAATAAAAACAAGAAAAGGAAATAAAAGATATGCCGCTTACAAAAGAAGAAATGAATTGCCTTCATTTGCAAATATGTCTGCCTATGTCGGAAATACAAAAGAACAGAAAAACAAAAACAAAAAATACAACAAAACAGAAGCCCTGCTGTACCTAATAAATAACTAATAACATGGTTGCATGATACATTAGTAGTGATAAGTCAACTGTTTTGCTATATACCAGAAGCAAAGTAGAATATGAAAGTATTATATCCTCAACAATGAAATATGAAGGTATAAATCTAATAAAAATACATACAAGACCTAAATGAGGAAAACTGCAAAATTCAGATGAAAGAAATAAAATAATTAATATTTCATAGATAGAAAGACTTAATATTATTATCAAGATGTCACTCTTAATTAATCCATGTATCAATAAATACCCTAGTAGGTTATTTCTGGGATTCTAGCAAATGTTCAAAAGTTTATGAGAGAGACAACACCTATAATAGATAAGACAATGTGAAAATAAAAATGTAAATATCTTACTTTAAGAGTAGCTATAAGGCTATAGTAATCAAGCCGGGGTAGTGCTGAAGAAACAAGGGACAGATCATCAGCAGAACAAAGAGCAGGGGAACCCACAACAGACCCACATCAATATAGTCAAAAGGCATTTAGCAAAGAGCAAAGCAAAGCAATAAAAAGGATGATATAACAACCCAGTAAAGACACCAAGTAAAGGGAACTCTAAATACAGATTTTACATCTGTATTTATATATATATATAGGTATATACACACAATGAGAAGGAAAAGGTACAGACTAGAAGAAAATAGCTACAAAAAGCATATCTGATAGAAGACTGTTATCCTGGCTATTCAAGAACTCTCAAATCCAACAATACCAAAACAATCATCTTCAGAGGAAATGAGGAAACATCCTCAACACTTCCTCAAAACAGATACAAAAATAAAAATACACACCTGAAAAGATGCTCTAAAACAGGTGTTATCAGGCAATACAGACTAAAACAACAATGAGATCCATCAATCAGAATGTTCAAAATCCAGAACACTGACTAAATGTCAGCAAGGACATAGAGGAACACCAACTACGAAAAGCTTCATTTCACACACATGAAATGTGCAGCCACTTGGGGAGAAATTCGGCAGTTTCCTACAGAACTAAACATACCCTGACCACATATCCAACAATTAAAGATTCTGGAATGTATTTACCAAAAGAAGCTGAGAATTTATATCCACACAAAAACCTGCACATGATGTTTATAGGAGTTTAATTCATAATTGTCAAAACTTAGGAGTTGCCAAGATTCCCTTCCAGAGAACAAACTATGACACCTCCAGATGACAGATATTATTAAGTATTAAAAGAAATATGCTATCAGGCTACTAAAGAGAGGAAGCACACCATTAAGTGCCTCTGATGGAGTCTATCAAATATTTAAGAACACCATGCCTATGCGATTTTTAATCTAGGATAATTATTATCTAACTCATTTTATGAGGATAATACTAAAGTCTGAGAGACACCCAGCAGATCACTTATGTGACAAACATCTGTGCTCTGATGTGCTAAAAGTCTTACTTTCAGAGACAGTCATAAGCCCCAACCAAAGAAAGACTTCTTTGGAGCTCTGACCCTCACCAACTGTAGCTTCAAGTATAATAGAAGTTTTCTGTGTTTTCTTTCTAAAATGTTTCTCTTTTAAGAACCAGTATTTCTTAATTCCTACTGTTCAGACTAGAGAGAGAGGAAACACAAACTCTCCAGCTGTATCACTGAAAACGATGTTGCACAGAACCATTCCCAACTGTTCTCCTTTCTGGGAATACCAAAGGATGCCCCCTCAAACTTGCAGAGTATCATGTTCAAGGCAGGGTATTGTCATCAGTATTGCCACCAAAAGACTTCGCATGCCTTGTCAGATCATCGCCTTCTGGGCACGTGGTGTACAATGAGACAAATAGATTTCACAGGTCCTCCTTTAATATAAAGTGGGTTTCTAGTCTAAAACCATCCCTGTGTGAAGGAAAACTACTGGGCACTGTAACAATTCTCAAACATGGAGTCAGACTGGATAAGCTGCCGTAACAAGTAATGCTTGATTTGTATCTCAACCACCAAAAGCCTAACTTTGCAAAAATGGGATACCATCAAAAAAAATGTACTATTAGCTAAAGTCAAAACCATTAACTACTTCAAGCCAGCAATTTGAGTCAGGCACTGTTGTATTTCCTTTGAAAATTCAACTATCTACATATCTATTATGATGCTTTAGAGCATCTCAGTTCCATTTAGGAACAAGAATGTGTGTGTGTGTGTTTGTGTGTGTGTGTTTGTACGCATGCAGGAACATGTGCACACTCCCTTGTATAGTCCCTGTAACAGGTCCAGTGCCTTGAAGCAGGTTTCACAACTTGACTCTATTTACTTGTCTGTTACGGCCAAGAGTGAGAAGGTCAGTAGACATTGCAGGAGTACATCAATTCAGAGATCCTATTCTAAGGGTCAGGATTCCATTTCAACCCAGTCAGAACACTGAAGGTGGTATGGCAAATGAGGATTCTACCCACCCTAGAACCTTAAAAGTAAACCCATTCTTTGTTTCTTATGACCACTGTGGATGTTCCTGTACATGTTGCTAAAAATGAAAAAGAAAGTTCCTTTTACCTTTTATGTCTTTCTTCATCATTCCCATCTATTAATGTCACTCAGTAACAGCCAGCTTCATTATACTAACGTTATAATAAATACTTCCCCGAGCCTCTCAAAAGCCCAAGATATCGTATCCAGCAGAACATTCCCATTCATAGAAGCCACATCCCAGGTGGCAACTGAGCATGCAGAGGGTCAGCAGCAGGAGTGCTCAGCTGACACTATTAGAATGGGGTTTTCAGTGCAGCCAGAACACAATCACGTTCCTCAGAGGGCTCCTGGTAGCAAATGGAATGACGGAAAAGATGACAGACACACCAGAACTTACTGTGGAGTGCTCTGTGCTAAGGGGAAGTAATCAAAGTAGTACGGAGCAGAAGCTGAACTACAATTCAGCCATAGAAAGGCTTCAGCCACTACCTTGGAGAAGCTCAGGTAGAAATGCTCCTTTAAAATTGTCTTCCCTCGAGACAAATGGGCCAGGCACTTACACATCAACACAGAACAATCTATAGGTGCAGTGAATAAGAGGCATGCCTGGGGAACTCAGCTACCTCCATAACTCTCAATATGTCCCAAAGCTAGAAGAGCATGTGCCTCCATCTGGGAAGGAGGGTGGGTAATCTAACTGTAGCCCCTGTTGCATCACCACTGAAGTAGAATACCAAAAGGCACTATCTAATAAATACAAAAAAACAGAATTGTAAAGGGAAAAACACATTTTAAACTTCTATTAAAATTACTGACTAAGGCAAAGACTATCAAAGGACATTAAAACCATTAGGTGAAAGGTCCTTACTCCCACAGTGATGTGCTCATTGCAAACAGAGAGGCATAAATCACAGGGGAGAAGTCTGGTGGGTACTGGTGTTAGCACCATTGCAGTAAGGAAAACCAGCAACCTAGACTAGGGCAGCATACAGTATTCAATACTATACTATACTAAAAACGTCTACAAAGAATCTAATGAATGACAGAAACATGAACAATAGGAAAGGGCCTATCCTAAAAGGAGCTAGATTTATACAGCATTATAGAAAAGGTATAATGCTAGAACTCGGCTTAATATAAGTAGCCAGGAGATTGGGAATACCTAAAGCAGCTTTCTGAAATGACAAACTATTCTATCCTTGACTGTAATGAAGGTTTCAAGACTCTTTAAATGAATATTTAAAGAGGATTAGTTTATTGCATATAAATTAAATCTTCACTAACCTAACCCCACACAAAAAGAAATCTGCACACTTAGAGTCTGTTGTTGAGAAAAACAGGAAGTGGTTTTGTTGATTTTTTATATGGAATAATTTCTAGTATGAAAATATTGCTATTAAGTTAACATATTTTCATCCACTAAATTATTATTTTTTAAATTAACATAGTTTTCTTGAGCCAAGATTTTTTTATCTCTCTTGTGCTAGGAGACTAATGCATTTTACATTTCTACCAATTAATATGCCAACAGAGTAGTATCTTTGCCTTAATGTGTTTATAGAACATATAGGATTCCACAGACAAAACAGCTGTGTGAAGTACTACCTATTCACAAACACAGATACACATATAATTCAACCTACATTGTTCCCTAATCCACTTCTGGAATAATGTCTCTTCTTAGCTCAAAACCATCAGGATTTTCCCAATACTTCTGATTAAAATTTAATTTTTCTTGTTCTTCCAGATACAGTCCTTTTGGCTAATCTCTCCAATCCTAGAATGAATCCCCAGCCCTCTCCCTCCTGATACTTACATTCTAGCATTAATGTTAACATTTTTATTATACCGACATCCAAACTGCTTTCCCCACCTCTACTCAGGAAGTTGAATAGGCCCATCCCTTTGTCATAATAGTTGTTTTCTTGGTGATTTCATTAACATTTCCCCTAAGTATTTGTAACTTTCACCCCCAAAACAGACAATACACTCAAAACTGGGAACTTCAACACTAAGTCTTAATAAGACAAATGGTTAGTTCTAAGTAAAAACCCTCAGCATTCGCAGAGTTGACTTCTTAACCTCTTATAACCCAAATTCCATACACAGAGGGAATGGACCATTCTTCTGTTTTGAGACGGTATACCATGTACCAGAGGCTAGCCATGAACTTGTTATGTATCAGAGGCTGGCCTTCAACTCCTGACCCCTGCCTCTATACTATCCGTGTGTTGGGACTGTAAGAGTGCACTAGCATGCCAGTCAAGTGGCTTTTTCAAAAAGGAAAAAAGTAGCAAATGAACTAATTAATTTACCCAGAAAAGAACACGAATCCTCATTTTGGTCATAATGTTCTCCAATATTTACGACAGGGGTGCTCTTCGGCCACTGCAAACCCAGTATCCTCACTATTCTTTAGATGGCAGTAGATCACTTCCCGCTGGGCATCACTTCTCTTTTTACCACAAAGTCAACCAAAAGCTTTCAATTTCTGTTTTACTTTGACCTCCAGTCACATTTCAACCCTGAATTAGTTAACTGTAAGTTTTCCTCATTTATCTTCTAACTAGTAAGGTTTATAATAGGCTAAGTGAAATTGTAATCATGATCTCAGTAACAACAAAAGCAAATAACATTTAAAAAACATTTAACATGTATGGGCATGAAACCTTTAGATTACCCTAAAAAGTTAAAAGAAACAGAAAGAGAGTTGTAGTGTGCATACCTGTAATTTCAGCAATCAGAAGGCTGACCCAGGAGGACTGTTCTTATTTTGGGGCTACATAGTGATACTGTTAGGGTTATGCAAGATCCCAAAAACCATAAAACAAAACATTCAGGCTAGGCTTAATGACACAAGACTATAGCTCCATTGATGTGAGATTCCCCTCTGTATGCTATGAATATGTTTTATTACCATTGGTTAATAAAGAAGCTGCTTCAGCCTATGGCAGGGCAGAATAGAATGAGAAGGGAAAATCAAAGAAAGATATAGAGAGAAAATAGGTGGAGTCAGAGAGACACCAGGTAGCTGAAGGAGAAAGATGCCTTAGGCCACAGCCTCATGGTGATACATAGATTAATAGAAATGGGTTAATTTAAGANATTACCATTGGTTAATAAAGAAGCTGCTTCAGCCTATGGCAGGGCAGAATAGAATGAGAAGGGAAAATCAAAGAAAGATATAGAGAGAAAATAGGTGGAGTCAGAGAGACACCAGGTAGCTGAAGGAGAAAGATGCCTTAGGCCACAGCCTCATGGTGATACATAGATTAATAGAAATGGGTTAATTTAAGATGTAAGAGCTAGCCAGGAATACACCTAACCTATTGGCCAAACAGTGTTGTAATTAATATAATTTCTGTGTGATTATTCAGGTTTGGGCAGCTGAGAAACGAACAAGCAGTCTTTGTTTACACTCCAATCACCAGGAGTCAAAGAAACAAGATTACAAGTTCATGGCCTGGTGAAGTCTACAGAGCAGAACATGTTTCAAATACATACAAACAGCTCAATTTAACACATAAAAAGAGGTAAAATTTGAATGTGTACTAAGGCAGTCTACAGTCTGTAACCTTCTACCACAGAAGTGTGACACTTCCTAAATGTAAAGTTGTACTACCATTCAGAGAACTGGTGAAACATTGTTTTTCTTGCCTTGCCTGGCCAGTCCCTTTCTCCAAGAAAATGTTATAATTTCAATCAGTTTCATTAATTCAGAAAGCACACATAGGCTGGGCAGTGCTGGTGCAACTCTTTAATCCCAGCACTCGGGAGGCAGAGGCAGGCGGATTTCTTTGAGTTCGAGGCCAGCGTGGTCTACAAGAACTAGTGCCAGGACAGGCTCCAAAGCTACAGAGAAATCCTGTCTCGAAAAACCAAAAAAAAAAAGCATACATATTCATCCATTGAATACATAAAAGCTATTATTCCTACATTCAAAATCATTGATCCCCAAACCAATAGTAACAGACAAGACTATTGCTTCTATCCATATGCTCAAATTCTCACTTTCAGCAAAGAAAACAAACCCCTAATATTTAGTAACATATAATGTGCCAAGTACTTACACATATTTGTCCATCTAATCTACAAAACAGCCCACATTGTTATCACATATTTATAAGAAAACTAAAGAATGAAAGTTATGTAGCATTCATGGTTACACAACTAGCAAACAACAGATGACAATCAGGACTTAAAGCCACTCTAATGTCAAGAGTCCAAACTCTTAGCCACTTTGTTAAAATACCTTCAAAATCCTAGACACTACCTTGGGCTTGAATCTTATACCTAAAACAATAGAAAACACCAAATTTGTTCAACATGCCCTGAATAATTCACTTACATTTTTGTTCCCTGAACCACAAGTTTGTTCTTCTCTTAAAATCTTTCTAATTTCCTCATATGCACTTCTAAATCTCCTTCCTTAAGACATGTCAACTTCAATGCCAACTCCCAAGGAGAACTTTGCTGACCCTATCACTTAGAGTGGTTCAACTATAAATGTTCAATGCTCAATCAGGTGAAAATGGCTGCATCTCCTTTATCATTACTTATCACAAGAAATGACCAGTTGTTAGTACCACCCAAATGCACATTCGGAAACATTAAGGATTTTGTCTTGTACTTACTGCTCTGCCTTCAGTACCTACAATAGTATATACCATGGACACTTATTTATAGACTAGATGCCAAAACATGATGCTACCTCTTCAGATCACCAGAAAGCAGATACAGTACCATTTTCAAGAAATTATCAGTCTGTATATTTAGAAATACTTCCTTTTCTATAGTAAAGAAACTCAACCCTTAAGTTTTTGAATGGCTAACCTACCATCATAAAGCTGCCTCCACTGACTGCTATCAATCATCCCCTCCAATTCTTTAATATCCTCCTCTCTACTTAAGTTCCCATAGTTGACCATTCCACCTGCCCTCCAATACTTGAATGACCTTCCTGCATTTCCTCCCAGGTGGTGTAAACACTTTCCATCCCCCACCCCATCCCATACACCCATTAAGCTTATCCCAGTTATGACTACTTGGCTCCAAAGGTACCAGTGACTGGGAAGGTGTTCTCACTTATTCAGTATCTAGCACTTCTGAATACAGTTTTTTGTTTGTTTGTTTTGTTTTTCTTTATTAGAACCTGAGGTGCTACTGCCTGGTCCGTTTTTTAGTTTTCTAACTCTTCTCTGTTTCTTCTATTGTTTCCCCTTCAAACCTTTAACTATGATGCTCTCTAGAATTGCAGCCCTATTCTCATCTATCTCCTCTAACTCAGTGCCACATAAAAAATAACACTAAACCCCAACTCTTCTTCCCTATCATCCTTAATTTTTCAAGTGACTGAATTTAATCCAATTCACAATAAAGAACAGTTGCAGGTGAACTATAATACACAATCATATTGTAAACAAGTACTGGACGGCATTATCAAAGTAATGTTGGTTTCCATGAGTATTTCTTGAGCTAATTCAATCAATTCCTCATGTTTAATTGATAGCTTGCAGATATTGATCAATCTAAAAATCTCCAATTTTAAGTAAGTTAACCTATATTTAATTTTGTCTACAACTGCTAGTACAGTTCTGAATTTTAAAAAAAGAACATTATTAAAAAACAGTAGAAAGTCAAAGCAAGAATATGCAACAAAGATTATTGCACAAGTTTGGAAATAATATAAAAAAATAATTTTAAATCTTTAAGAGGGATTGGTGCAGGTGTAGAACAGTGCAATAATTCAGAGACAGACAGCTCAAGCTTAGACCTAATTCTCAGGGTAAATTCTCTAATGTGATTTGTGCTACTTTCCAAAAACCATTAGCAAGAAACACAGTTGTGACATTCTTACCTTCGTTCTAAATAGCAAAGTGTAGTTACTACACACATTTAAATCCATGACTCAACTACTGATGCACACAATCCTGTCAACAAATAGATACAAGTGGTTTTCCAGAAAAAAAGTGTGGAGGAAATTCCATCTTTACAATTCTCCAAGAGATCAGCCTTAATACAGACGGCTACCCTAGCTAGACTGACAGACTAGACCTCTCCTAATGGGAGAAAAAGATGGCCACATGGCCATCATAAGCCACACTGACTTAGAGCAAGGGAAAGGGAAACAAAACAAAAACAAAAACTCCACTTCACCAAACTCACTTTTAAAAATCCTACTGTGCTTTTCTGAGTGTTCTGTAAGAGACTGGGAAGAAACAAAGGTGATTCCCAAGGACCACGCTCCTTCAGGGCATGTGACAAGTGAAGGCATGAAAAGGAAACAGCAGGAGAGAGCCTTTAGCTTAAAAAGGTACCCATATTTTAAGGGAAAGAAAATGAAGGTGATTTGGCATCTCTATCTAGGAAGTTGACAGTGTAGCCAGTCTAACTGAAAGAGATGCGCAAGCTACTAAGACAGCAGGTAAACCCTAACCAGTTGTCATATTTTTAAATTCTTCAGGTTTTTTCCATTTTCCCTACAAAACTCCCTGTGCTCTCAAACCTGTCAGTAACAGGAAACAGAACATCAGATGAAGGGAAATGACCGGATGGCACCTCAGAACAAGGCAGGAGATGCGAGCACATTTCAAGGCCAAAGGCCCCAGAACCAAACTACTCTTCTCAAAATCCCGATCGACCACTTCTCACATATGCACAAATCTCCATTTATATCCTTTATTCATAACTCTCCACCTAGCTTGGTATCTAAGACATCCTACAAACATCACCGTCTTTAACCTACACCATTACTCCCAGCAGTGAAAGGCAGCCTTTATGGAGGGCAGCTATAGGAAGGAAGGCAATGGGGAGAGGTAGTGCAAATAACACCGCAGCTCAGACAGAAACGTCAGCACCTCCCCTTACGACTCTCGCAAACTCTCCTGATGCATTAGGGTCTCATCCCTCCCTACCATGCCTCCTTTCTTAAGAATACACACAAGTGTCATAACGGATCAGCACCATCACCCTCTCTAGCGTTACCCATACGTACCCATCTTCCCTGCCTTCCCCTCCAAAAGACAGACACACACACACACACACACACACACACACACACGCACACTTGTGACCACCACACCCTCTTGCTATCACCAAAGTGCTTCTTCCATCAGCATCCAGCGCTGATTGCAAGCCCGGTGCTAAGTAGGTGGACACACGCGCGCGCGCAA
>LOJH01033058.1:0-16384 GCA_001685095.1 Ellobius talpinus | reverse complement strand
CACGTAAGACTGAGGATGTGAGCGCTGGAGAAGGTGTCATCTGCCTTGTGCTCTCACTTTAAAGCTGTTGGGTACCACATGCTATGAAAGGCGGAACTGGACAAGCCTGGGGATATCTCCTGTGCCCTCAAACCTCTGATGAAGCCCTACAATGTCCCTCATTCCCTCACTAGATCCAAACTGATTTTTTGACTCCTGTAAGGTGCCTGGGTATTGGTTTGTAGTTATTTTATTTCCTCCCAATAGTTTTATTGGGATATATTTTGTCTACCATATGATCCATGCTGCTAGAATGTCCGGAGCAGCAGTACAGGAGAGGGATATTTGCAGCTGTTGGACCGTCGCTCTGAAGGTTTACATCTCAGAAGAATTCTGGGTACCTTTCAGTCGTCACTCTTCAAGTCCCCACCTGAGTTTGAGATCATCTACTACAGAGCTGCCTATTAGGGAAAGTTCAGGTAAATAGAGGCACATATTTTGTGTGCACTAGTTACTTTTCTTGGTACTGCAACAAAATACTTCAGAAAAGCAACAGAAAGCAAGCAAGCTTTGTTTGCCACCATCCTCTAAGGGTATAATCAGTCCTGGTGCAGAAGGCACAGAGGTAGGGGAGTTAGGCATCTGGTCACACTGCAGCTGCAGTCAGGAAGCTGAGAGAGACAAACTCTTGTACTCAGTTTATTATACAGCTTGGGACCGCAGCTCGTGGGACAGTGCCACCCACAGTTAGTGTGGGTCTTTTCACTTCAATTAACCCAGTCTACAAACTTCCTCACAGACATACCCAGAGATTTGTCTCCAAGGCGACTCTAGATCCTCTCACATTGACAACACGAAACACAGCTTATTTTGAATATTGACCCATGTGACATCATGCATGGGTACTGTACGTCTTTCCACAGTAAAGGGGTATCCCATTATTTTGATGAACATACACTTAAAGCATCTGTTTTGTTTTATAAACATGTTAGTGTCTCTCCAATGGTTTGCTAATCACTTACAGAATATTAAAATGATACTTCCAGGTTGAGGAAAAAGTAAGAAACCATGTCAAAGAATCTTTGTGAGCCGAGTATCACAGAAATTGGAAAAATGATCTCACTAGGAATTCTCCAGCTGCAAGGTTTATAATTACCCACATTAAAAAAGACCCTGAGTGCATGAAGTAGGGCTATCTCTAAATAAGTGCTGGTCACCCACATTATAGAGCAGTGAGTCACAGGACTTGGACTCATTGGCAGGAAGAGCTATTCAAGATATGTAGTTGACTCAATTATAGGCTCTCACTTTTAGAAAAGGATCCTTTTTGTGTCGTGCCCATCTGGAGCTATGTTCACCAAAATGTTCCCATGGAAGGGTGGAATTTCAAGTAGTATGTAAGCATTTTAATTTGGGGGAGGGAAGGTAAAGAAATTGGGGTGAGAAGTAGCCAAGTATAGAAGCTTAAGATGCCATGAGAATGTTGTTCCCATAGATGGCCACCAGAAAGTCATCCGCATTACAGATAAAGCTTCCATGTCCTCTGTCACTGGGCAATAGGAATCCCATAAGACTAGATAATCCAGGCAACTCAAGACAGGAGACATCAGTTGTCAAAACACGCCTCGCTGCAGAATGACAGAGAGGAAACTTACCAGGTTTTGTTTTCCCAAATCCAGGGTTTTGGGGATCCTACACCCAGCCAAGCCTGATAAGGTAGGGTCCTCTGGCCCCTAAGGAGCTGAGTCCTCCAGGACTTGTGACACTGTTGGGAAGGTGGCTTTTCTTTCCTCAATGCATCTTTACTCGAGTAGCCTTGAATATGTTACTTATGTTCTCCAGGCCTCATCTTCCCCATGGAAACATTTCCTTTGTTGGTTCCTGGAGAGGAGAAAATGAGTGAACACCCAGGTCAGGTGCCAAGAATAGGATCTTCCATATGGGAAGCTGTTCATCTGCTTTAACTCCTCCCTCCCATCCTCTATCTGTTTTATTGGGGTGTTTTTAAAATGCACCCTGGAGGATACCATATTCCTTTTCCAAGAGCACATTCTCATTTGCAGGGCTTCTGGACCTGCAGGGTTTCTGGGGCTCTCCCTCATATGGTCACTTTCTCTGCCTAGCTGCCTTCCCTTCAGAGAAGCTTCAGTGACCTCCTTTCTTCCTCTCCTACTATGCGCTCTCCTTTTCTTGCTTTCTTTCCTGTTACTAACCTATGCCTCCTCATTTCCAGGAATGATGAGAAACCACACCTTTTAAACCATTTTCCAGACCCCAGTTCTCCACTGTGCATTACACTCCCTCCTGTGGTCCAGTGCGATACCTCCTTTCCGATTGCCCCAGAGTAAGGATGGATGTCCCTCCAGCCCATTCAGGGTTCATGATGTTTGCCACTGAGGACCAGGCACATAGTTGACAGGTGACTGAACGTGCCTTGATAATGAAGCCAGACCAGGATGTAGGGGCTTACAGATAGGGAAATGACTGCTCTATTGCAACTGTGCCTCCTCTCTCTCTCTCTCTCTCTCTCTCTCTCTCTCTCTCTCTCTCTCTGTCATGTTGTGTGATATTTCAATTGCATTCTGACATTCCCAAGACTGTAAATAAAAATTTGCTTTGAATCAGAGGGTGGAGCTAGCCATTAAGCTGACAAACACCACCCAAAGATCAGCTTTGGACTACAAACTGCTCAGGACAAGTTCAAGGCTTAGATGGTTCAACCTCATGCACTACTCCAGCCAGGACTTCAGATAAGCCCTACACTTTCCCATTACACAGGGACTGGCAACAAATGATACAAGTCTCCCAGAACTTAACCTTTATTTATGTTTTCTCAGGGTTCTCTAGACATCCTGTTGCCCCCCAGACATCAGGAAGCAACCTAGAGAACATGATACCCACATTCCCAATATGTGGGGTGGGTGGATTTTGGTCATTCAATGGGTTATGAATATTTGTCATCATTTAGGGGGGTTGTTTATAAGTTGTTATTTTGAATGGTCAGAAAAAAAAGCTGGTCAAAGAATATTAGATTCAGGGATCTCATTCTGAAGAAAAAAGTGGGAATACAGAAATTATAGGATAAAAAATAGATTATTAAATCTACTTTTAAACTAAAAAGCAACCACTAGCCTTAAATATTTTACATTGGTATGGATTTTTGTACATTAATACAAATTTAAGGTTATTTTTGTTAGAACATATTATGTATTCATTTCTGCTCTTGCTTAAGGTACTGTACTTATGCAGCTGATTTAGCAATGTAATATTAATTTCCAGTCTTTGAAAGTTATTATTATGAGCTATTTAGGATAATAAAGAAATTCAGGTTAGTAGTTAGTCACCAATACTAATCAAACTTGTAGTCATGTTAGGTCAAGGTCAAATGGAGATATATTTTAGATAGACAGGTGGTCTTCAAACACTTCAGAGATCTACAGAATATGGCATTTAAAATATTTCAGTAACATAAGATTTTCATGGCAATGAGACACATTTGCTCCTGGCACCACCAATCTATTTCAAATGAGATAATGGGCATTGAAGAATCTTCATATGAACATTGCTTTCTCTGTGACAAAAGTTAGCCACTGGTCAAAAAATGCTGACAGTATGCTGTCCAAATTGGACAAGCAGGATACAAAAGGAAGCTATTGTTGAACTTTGCCAAGACAAGGCGGGACAGTCCTTCAAAATTGCTGCTTCACAAAGAAGTATAACAGATATTCTAGGCCTGAAGACCAAAGAGGGATACCCCAACATTGCAGAGAAACTTTGGATAACCATCCAGGCACCTAGTTGTTCCTGGTTTTCTATAGTTTTGGAAGTTGTTTGCACTGTACTTTCTATTTACTCAAGTAATATTTTATCTTTCTTGGGTCTTTGATGGGGTTGAAGACTAGATAGTTACAGTTTTACAGTTTTCTTTGTTACCAGATTCAGAAAAGGAATTCACAAAGAGGTGTCTAGTGTATAAGAGACATAAAGGTTTAAATTATCTATCTAAATTTTTTTGAGGTGTAAAAATTAGTTTTAGGTTGGTAATACAAGTATGTTAAAATAGAAAATGAATTAGATACAAAACTTTGGACTCACCAAGAAAAGATAGATAACAAAATATTTTCTCTAAATTTACCAAATACACATTGACTGGACATTATGAATATAATTCTTACCTGATAGTTGTTCTTATTTATATAGTTTTTTTGTGTCAGTATTAAAACTTTCCCTTTTTGTTTAGACAAAAAAGGAAATGTTTTGTGATATTTTGATCATATTCTGATACTCCCAAGACTGTCAATAAAATTTGCTTTGAATGAGAGGGCAGAGCTAGTTACAAGCTAATCAAAATTAACCATAGAGGTTTTGGACAACTGAGGGCAGATAGAGAGACAGGAAGTAGTAGGACTGGACTTAGAGAGAATCTTGGTCTCTTTTTGGATGGAGAGAGAGTAGGTTGCTTATTGCTTCTCTACTGCTTCTCTGATCATTTAGGCTCTTACTCCCACATCTGACTTTTGAGTTTTTACTGATAAAGAGTAATTAGATAAATGCATTACTTATGTCTCTACTTTCCCCCCTTTGTTATACACCCTGATGATTATTTGGAGGCTTCCCATGGAGCTCAGTGGGAATCTGTATGCTCTCCATCCCTATGTCCTATTCCTTTTCCTCCCAACTACACTCCTGACAAATTGGATCTGGGGTAGCTCCTACCTACACCCATGCTTCTTTTAATTGGCCAACTCACATTAGTTTTCAGGTTCCAATCAAGTGACCCCTCTTCTACAAAGTTCTCCTTGAACCCAGTGGGTCTATGGTCTTGCTACCTCCTTGTCTCCACCCTAGCCTTCATGCATCAGAGCTTTAATTCTTAAGTATCAGGATCTGTAGCTAGCAAAGGACTCCTTATGGGCATCCAGGAGTTTCCAACTTCCAACACAGGTTTGGACCTTAAAGTCCCAAGTTTGGCTCTGCCACTGCCTATCTCTCATGGCTCAGTCATTCTAGATCAGTGTGTCTATGAGACACAAGATATAGCAGGATACCAAGAAAAATACTGCAAAGTCACATACTCAGGCTTCAAAGTTTCCCTACCTCTTCACAGCTCAGTATCTATTCATTGAAATGGGCCAAGCTGAGCTATTGTATCTATTCTATATTTGAGAAAACCTAGGCCATAGAAGGAGAAGGATTCACAAACCCCAGAAGAGTCAGAAATAGTTTGTATGTGCATACAAAAAGACCTCTGTCCCATCTGCTGTAAAGAACATTTGAGGTTTTTTTTTGTTTGTTTTTTCGGAAAGAATTGTCTATTATACATCTACTTGCCATAATTTAAAATCACCCAAGAAGAGAGCCTCTATTGATAAACTGTTTTTATTATGTTAGCCTGTGTGCATGTCTGGTGCGAGGGTATTGCCTAATTGTTCATTGACATAGGAAGATCCAGCTCACTGCAGGCAGTGCCATTTTCCTAGGCTGGATGTAAGAGTATAATGTTAGCTAAGAATGAGCAAAACAAGAAGGCAAGTTGTCAGCATGGGTACCTTCCTTTTCTCTGCCCTTGACTGTGGATGTGATGTGACCAGCTGTCTCAAGTTTCTGCTTCCCAACTTCTCTGTCATAATGGGTTGTAACCTAGTATTATGAACCAAATAATAAACCCTTTCTTCTCTTCTATTGTTTTTTGCCAGAGTATTTTTATCATAACACAGAAACTAGAACAGGTGCTTTGAGATTGCCTGAGACTGAGACATGCTGGAGGTGACTTCAGGTAGAGGGACAGCTTGAGCCATGCTATGTGGGGAAAATGGGGGGAAGTTGTAGATGTATGGATAGTTCCAAGATCCTGGAATCTATGTACTACTCTCAAGGTGAGGGGTGAGAGAAGTGCTTAGGGATAGATCTTGGGAGGTGTGGCCTTGGTGGAGTAGGGGTGGTATTGTTGGAGGAAATGTGTTCCTGGGGGTAAGCTTTGAAGTCTCAGATGTTCAAGCTAAGCCCAGCCTGGCTTTCTCTTCCTGTTGCCTATTAATCCAGATACAGAACTATCAGCTTCTTCTCCAGCACCTTGTCTGTCTACACGCCACCCTGCTTCCTCCTACTATGACAATAATGTACTCTGAAACTCTGAAACTGTAAGTCAGCCCCAATTAAATGTCTTCCTTTTCAAGAGTTGCTGCTGCCGCCATGTTGTCTCTTCACAGCAAAAGAAACCTTAAAACAGATGAGATAAAGAATGGGATTTTTCTCTCCTGGCTACCTGGGGTTAATGAAGGCCTTTGAGTGAGAAGAAAGATTCACCCAAAAAGAGAATTCTTCTGTGAGTGGAAAGGACATGAAGAAGGCTGAAGCACTGGGTAGGCGAAACATGTTGGTTCTTATGTCAGCAGTCTGGAATGAGGGCAAACCCCTGTCCCTTGTCCTTGTCTGACTTTGGTGAGATTCTCAGGGATATAGATAGATTATTCCAGGGCTTCTTCTGGTACCTACCAGCCTGCTCTTAGGATGTGATGGGTCCAGATGAGGGCCTGAGGTAGGAGCAGTGACTACAGCCTCTGAATTCCACAGGACATTGCAGTGGCCTTAGAATTCCTCCTAGAGTCACTGTCCTGAAAAACCTTGATGGAGGTGTGTGGCTTCAAGAACATGGGTCAGCTGGTTATATTTGGAATTCCTGGTGAGAAAATACGAGGTCAAGTGGGCTAGAAGAGTCAGAATCACTTGAGAACTGGTGTTTGTTTTGTTTTAATTCTTATTTGTGCTTTTAGAATTTCAGGATGAACTCATGGAGAAGGCCAAGGAAAACGATTTATAAACACATGATTGAAACATTGAAAGGACCTATCTCCTCTTCTTCGATGTCCCCTGTTGTGTGAGTTTTGGGGGAAAACCATGAACAAACATCTATCCATTTAACACAGAGCACCGATGTCAGAACAAAGAAATGTTTCTTTATTGGAGAGATGGTGGGAGGACAAGGTCTCCTATATCTCAGGCTTGCCTAAAACTTGCTGTATAGCTGAGAATGACATTGAGATCATGACCCCTCCCTCAGCCTCCATCTCTTGAATGCTGGGGACACAGGTGTGGTCCAGCATACCTGGTGTCATGTAGTACTAGGGAATGAACGCAGAACCTTGTGCATGCTAGGTAAGCACGCTACCGGTTGAGTCACACTCCCAAACGCTAAAGAAATGGTTGTATCCAAATCCAGATAGCTGAACCATGAGTTTATTGAAGGTAGTTGCAGGAGGATGAGTAACTTTTTGGCTGTATCATTGAGAAATCCCACCTCAGCATGGGTGCTCACTCAAGAAAACTGTATCATCAGATTTCCTCTCATAACTTGAAGGTAACTACTCCATTAAAGCACCTTTCCTATCTCAACAATTGTTATTGCTTATACAATCTCAATGGGGAGCCTAGTGGGGCCTGTAAATTCCATGAGCTTCCTGAGTCTTGTTTGTTTGGAGTTTATTGAATCTTGTGAGCCTCCTGGCTACATGTAGAAGGGTATGTTTCTTTTCAATCAGAAGAAAACAGCTATAATCACAGTCTCAATGGGCTCAAAGACACACTTTTTACAGAGACTCCTCTGGCCCCTGTCTTCTCTCAATGGGGAGGGTGGCTTTCCCCTAGAAGGTGGTTAACTGAAAATAGAAGGTTCTAGAGCTCCAGAAATTTGCAAAGATTACTAATGTCTAGTGATCTCATTGTTAGGAAAGATTGCTGTGATTGTAGTAGATGGTTCTGATTGGCTCAAGGTGTTGTCATGAGTTAATGTTGAAGTCAGGTTGGAATCGTGGTCTCTGATTTTTGTGACCAATGTTAGGTTGATTTTATTGTCAGTAAATTAAGCACACAGAATGCCTTGACATTTATGTAGTAATTCCCATCCCTTTTCTCAGCTGAGCATACCCACAAGGTTGGGCATGGCTTTTTTATGTCACAGGTAAGGAAACTGAGTCCAAGAAGAAGTGTGAGGGTGGTGGTGGGGGTTTTCCTGCTAGCATTTGGAGGCCAGATTTCCTGATCTCTAATGTGAAATTCTTTGGAGTCTGTCAATGAATCTCCAAATGTGGTTATATCAGTGTCTCTGAAGAACATATTTGAAATCAGGAACCTGAGCTCTTTATCCCTGAGTTTAGAGCAGGAGCTGAGGATCTACTTTCTAAACTAGGTTCCCAAGGAATCCTGAAGGAAGTCACTGGCAGGTCCTACTTAGAGATGATTGTGACCTAGCCCAGAGCTTCTCGGACTTGAACTTGTATATGTTACGCCTGAGCCTCACGTTCAAGTACCCTATCAAACTCAAGATCTGCACTGGACTAGGGGATCCTTGCTGTAGTCCTAATGAGTTTGTGAGAGATGCTGTTGCTGCAGGATCATGGACCACTTGGTTTCTACGGCTAAGATTGTGGACTAGAACTGTATGTGCACATCAGGCTGGATAGGCTATAATACAAGCAGAGATGTGCTTTGCTATGCCTTCCCAGGAGAGGTTAATCTGAGGTGTCATATCAGTTTCTAAACTTCAAATCTAACCACCCCTTTCCTTTGTTTAACCTACACCAAATGAGAGTCCTGAAAGCATAAGAAAGAGCCTATCACTTAGGGGAATCTCACTTAAAGCAGCTTCTGATGGAAAAAATCTTTCTATGATGTCCTATGAGGTCAGGGAGGGACAGAAATTGCTGAATGCATTGGAAAATGCAGGAGATCCTACCTATCCAAAGATGCTTTTTTATGTGTGATCCCCAATACTATCTCTAACCCCCTCCTGAATCTTGTGTTATGTTGATAGTTCTCTAAGTATTTTTAATTAGATTTCCAAAGCAAAAGAAAGTTTCCAAAGTTAATTAAAAGTTGCCTCACTGTAATTGTATAAAAGCAGCTTTTGCTTCTGAAAATTAAATTATTATAATTAAACTCCTCTATCCATTTAAAGATTTTAGCGGAATGTTTATTATCCATTGATTATGAAGAGACCTTGGGATGGATGCTGCTCCCACAAGCAGGACTTGGCCCAGCGGATGGGTCCTGTCATGGAATCAGCCTTTCCCTCTTTTGTCGTCTCACGTTTCTGGGGAGGGAAATGAAATGCCATATGAGTTCAGTGCTCAAGTGAAATACAAGTTTTAAGCCCATCTCCAAATTCTGGCCATCTCTCATGGCAGACCACATCACTGCTCACTTGCATTAACTCCCTCTCCCTAGGGTACTCTATTTTCTTATTTTTAAAGACTTTTTAATTTTTATTTTATGTGTTTGAGTGTTTGCCTTTATGTATGTATGGGTACTACATGCATGTAGTACCCACACAGGCCAGAAGAAGGGACTGGGCTCCCTAGCACTGTAGTTTCAGATGGTTGTGAGTTATGATGTGGGTGTTGGAAATCAAGGCCAAGTCCTCTGCAAGAGCTCTACGTGCTCTTTCTTAACTGGTGAGTCGTTTGTCTAGTGCCTGTACTTTAGTTTCTTTGGGCTTGGTCACATGATTTCTTTGGGTTGGAGAAAGGTGATTTGCATTAGTTATTGCGTACTTCTCTTGAAGTCTTATATGATCCTCTGAGCAGGAATTTTGTTCTCCTCCAGTGACCTGCTTTGACACTTGATTGACTTTCCTGTTACTGCGTTGCTATTATCCTCTTGTACTCATGGGTTTTATGCCTTCAGTTTCAGTTAGCACAGCCTAGATTTTTCCATCAGAAGAAACAGCTCTGAAGTTTAGTGGCCAAATACTTTATTTCTTGTTTACATGATCCCAGATCAGCTTAATTATGTTCCAGGTCAACATTGGGAAATGGTTAAAGAAGAGGCTCCTAGCTGGGTTTAAACTGGTCTCCTGGGAGGGGGAAGCACTGTCTAGCAGTTACTCACTGCCTCTGTAAGAGCTGCTTGGAAGATGAGTGTGTTCTGTTCACATTTCGTTGACCACCACAAGTCACAGGGCCGTGCTGGTTATTGAGGGAGTATGAGCTACACTACTTTTTGGAAAGTCACGTAAGTCTTTGAGTCATAACGTATCTTATACAGTCTTCTCTCGGTAGCAAACTTTAACTTTCTTTCTTCTCAATCTATTCTTTCTCAAAGGGACAGTTTATAAGTCTCTTCCAACACATTAGCAGACTCTGAGGCTGAGAACATGTGACAGTCTCAGTATCAGGTTTATATATAGATCTTTTGGATATGGTGACTTGGCATTTTTCTTCCTACATCTAGGATACATAATGGTTGGCCAGTGCAATAAACACTTTTCTGAAATAGGGAGCAGGGGAAGGTGCCAGTTCATAGAAGTTCCTTTTTCTTACTGGACAGATGTTACAGGGTGTTCTTGCATGGAAGATGGGACATGCTCCTTGATTGCACTGCTCTGGGAAGGGCTTCTTGCCCAGTGTTCTCTATGACTCTCTACATACTGGGACCTTCTTTCCTTTTCATTGTTCTCTCTGAGTCCAATTAGAAAAGGCATTGGGAAATGATCTTTAAAGTCCACTTCTTGTCTTTAAAACATTGACCACTGTAATGATTGATTGTAATTGTAAGCGTGATTGGATTTGGAAACACCAGGAAGCACATTTCTGGGTGTGCTTACAAGGATGTTTCCAGAAAGATTTTAATAAAGAAGGAAGATTTACCCTGAATGTAGGGGGCACTACCCCATGGACTTGAGTCCAGAGCTTGTATCCTGGCAATGGGTGTGATGTAGTTAGTCACCTCATTGGTCACAACAAAGGGAAGGGTAACTACTACAGCTGCTTACAGATCATCTTACATTCTGGATTGTTGGAGGTTTCCAGTGTAAATTGACAGCCCTTGTTATAACAGTTGGTGGCACAGTGTTCTTAAAATTTTAGCTAGTGCTTTGTATCTTTAATCATACCAATAGCCCATCTGGGGCCAGACTTCTGCCTTAATTATAGGTAATCTGAGAGTAAAAGACTCCTATAGATGATCTGTATCCTTCATTTCTTTCCCCTATGGCATTTGTTTAATGGAAAGAGATGACTGGGTTCTATGTTAGTCAACTCAAGGGATTTTTTTAAATGAAAGCTAGCATTCTGTGTTGATTTAGTCTCTACCCACAGACTCAGTCTTTGTTACTTGAGGGGACTGTAAGTTTTATCTATTTTTTTCTATTGCTAGTTGGAAAGTAAAGGCACTTGAAAATGTTGTAATTTCCAGATTCTATTTTTCTTTCTCCTCTGCTTTTAATCTGACTAAATATTTTCTGAGCTCATCCCTTTATTGAACTAATTTGTCAAGTGCCAACTAATAGCTCCCCAAGAAGGCTACTAATATTATATTCCCCAAGCTGTTCACCTAAATCCAGAGGCTCATTTGGCACATTTCCTACCCTCTAATTTATTGTAAGAAACAGCTGTAGCAAACAGTCTACCACTCTGTATTGTTGCCGCCTCCTTCCTGTACTCCTGTGAGTTTCTTCTGCTGCTCCTGTCTAGCTCTGAAAAGAATGTCAGGTAGTCTTAGTGTTTGTTCTTCCATTAGTGTTTTTCTAGAACTGAGTCCCTTTCCAGCCAGAAGCTAAGCAGGTACGCTTCCAATCTCAGTGTCTGTAGTGAGAGTTAGTTTACTATTTATTCTTTCTATTTATCACAGGCCAACTGTGACTCTGTCTCATGGAAACTTGATTCTAGAAGTATTCCCATTAGAGCATTTCCACTCTTGGGGAAGAGGGGAAATATATACATGGAAAATCACATAAATTGTGTGTGTGTGTGTTTGAAGGTACATGCATGTATATGGGTGTGTATATTATATAGAATTTTCCTCTGAATTGGAATATCCCATCCTGGAGAGAGGCTCATTAATACTCAGGAAGTAAACAACCCACTAGTCTCAGGAAGTCCCTGGAACTAGCAGGGTTTCTCTCTCTCTCTCTCTCTCTCTCTCTCTCTCTCTCGTCATAGATTATTCTCTCATACAATGCAACCTGACCACAGGTTCCCCTCCCTCCATTCTTCTGTTTCTCCCAGTTCCCCTCATCTCCTTCTTCGCTGGATCCACTCCCTTTCCTCTTCTTCCAAAAAGAGCAGGCCTCCAAGAGACAACAATCAAACAGAAAAAACAAAATATAACAAAACAAAACAAAAGCCCTTACACAGAGGCTGGACAAGGCAACAGAAGGAAAAGAGCTCCAAGGTAACAGCCACCACACATATGTAGATGACCTGATGCAGACCCATGCATGCCCCATGCGTGCTGCTTCAGTCTCTGTGAGCACATGTGCTAGTTGATTCGATGGGTTGTGTTCTCCTGTTGTCCTCTGCCCATCTGATTCCTACAATTACAATTTTCTGCCCCTTCTTCCATAGGATTCCCAAGCTCTGAGGGGAGGAACCCTATGGAGACCACCAGTTTAGCATCTTTCTCCATACGATGTGTGGCTGTAGGTCTCTGTATGGACTCCTATCTGCTGCTGGAGGAGGCCTCTCTGATGATAACTAGACAAGGCACTAATCTATGAGGATATCAGAACATGGTTAGAGATCATTTAATTGATTTTCCCATTTTTTTTTAGACCAGCCCATGTTTGGTTCTACCCTAGGTCTCTGGGCTATCCAGTCTCTGGTTCCTGGCCATATAAGCAGTGTCTGGCACGGACTCTCTCATGGAGTGGGCCTCAAGTTAAATGAGACATTGGTTGGCCATTCCTACAAGTGCCTCAGCACATATTGCAGGCAAGACAGATTATAGGTCAAAAGTATTGTGGCTGGCTTTGTTTCTCTTTCCATAGCCTGCCCAGTACCTTCCCGCACCAAAGAGATTGGAATATAGGGGTGAAGGCTCCATGTAGGCACCAGCTCAACTTCTCCATACTCAATGAGCTCTGTGGGTGTTGTCCACAGCAAGAAGGCTTCACTGTCAGTTTGGAGAGAGCAACCCTCTGTTATAGTATCAGCCTAGGTTGTTTCGGGATGTCCTCAGAAAACTCAACCAAATGCAGCCTAATCCTGCCAAATGGGAGCCTTGTCTGGTTACGAGATAGATAGTTCAGACTTCATTCCCCATTACTAGAAGTTCTCACTAGAACCACCCTTATTTATTCCAGAAGGAATTGATTTCCACTGCACTAGGTTTTCACATCACCACCCAAATGCTCCCAATTCTAGCTGCCCCTCCCCACACTCTCTTCCTTCATTCCATCTCCTTCACTCCCACACCTGGTCTCTTTCACTCCCAGCCCCATCCACCTCCAGTTCACCTGCAAAATCTATTCTATTTTTCTTTCCCTGGAAGATCCATATGTCCCTCCTCCCCAATATTCCCTCTTTAGCTAATTTCTCTCAGCCTACAGATTGCAGCTTGGTTATCTTTTGTTTAATGGCTAATATCCACTTATAAGTGAATATATAGCATATTTGTCTTTCTGAGTCTGCCTTATCTCATTCAGGATGATTTTTTTTTCTAGTGTCATCCATTTGCCTGCAAATTTCAAGATGTCATTTTTTTAAACAGCTGAGTAATACTCCGTTGTGTAGATGTACCACATTTTCTTTATACATTCTTCTGCTGAGGGACATTTAGGTTGTTTCCAGTTTTGGTTATTATGAATAAAGCCACAGTAAACATGGTTAAGCAAGTGTCCTTGTGGTAGGTTTGAATGTCCTTAGAATTTATGCCCAAGAGTGGTACAGCTGAGTCTTTAGGTGGATCTACTCCCAGTTTTCTGAGAAACTGCCATATTATTTTCCACTGTGGCTATATAAGTATGCATTCCCATCAGCAATGGAGGAGTGTTCCCTTTTCTTCAAATCCTTTTCAGTATGAGCTGTCACTTGTATTATGGATCATAGCCATTCTGACAGGTGTAAGATGGAATCTCAAAGTTGTTTTAATTTGCAATTCCCTGAGAGCTAAGGATGTTGAACATTTCTTTAAGTGTTTCTCTGTCATTTGAAATTCTATTGAGAATTCTGTTTATATCTGTATCCCATTTTTTAAATTGAATTATTTGGGTTTTTTTTGATATCTAGTTTCTCAAGTTCTCCATATATTTTGTAGATTAGTCCTCTATTGGAGTAGGGAAAAATCTTTTCCCATTCTGTATGCACTTGAACTTGAGTTTGGGGCAGGGTGATGAGTATGGATCTATTTGCATTCTTCTGCATGCAGTTATCCAGTTTCACCAGCACCATTTGTTGAAGATGGTTTCCTATTTCCACTGTGTATTTCTGGCTGCTTTTTTTTTAAAAAAATCAGGTGTTCATATATGTGTGGATTTATGTCTATGTCTTTGATTTGGTTCCATTGATCAACAAGTCTATTTTTATACCAATTCCATTCTTTTTATTATATTACCATCGCTCTGTATTACAACTTATAATCAAGGATGCTGATACCTCCAGCAGTTCTCTAATTGTTGAGGATTGTTTTAGCTATTCTGTTTTTTCTTTTTTGAAGGGGGTTCCATATGAAGTTTAGCATTATTCTTTTAAGGTCTGTAAAGAATTGTTTTGTAATTTTAATGAGGATTGCATTGTATCTGTAGATTGCTTTTGTTAAGATGTACATTTTTACTATGTTAATCCTACTGACTCATGAGCATGGGAGATCTTTCTGTTGTCTGATATCTTCTTCAATTTCTTTCTTCAAAGACTTGAAATTTTGTCATAGAAGCCTTTCCTTGGCTTGGTTGGATACAAAACATTCTATATCATTTGTGGCTATTATGAAAGGTAGTATTTCCCTAATTTCCTTCTCAGTCCATTTGTCATTTGTATGGAGGGTTACCGATTTTTTGAGTTAATTTTGTATCAAGCCACTTTACTGAAAGTATTTATCAGCTGTAGAAGTTCCTTGCTAGAATTTTTGGGGTTACTTATGTCATATCATCTTTCAAATAATGATACCTTGATGTCTTTCTTTCCAATTTGTATCCTTGTAATCTCCCATAGTTGTCTTATTGCACCAGCTAGTACTTCAAATACTGATGATGGAAGTTACAAAATAGCCGGGTGGTGGTGGCGTATGCCTTTAATCCCAGTACTCAGGAGGCAGAGGCAGGTGGATCTCTGTGAGTTCAAGGCCAGCCTGGTCTACAAGAGCTGGTTCCAGGATGGGAACCAAAAGCTACGGAGAAACCCTGTCTCAAAAATCCAAAAAAAGACAAAATAATCCCACAATAGTTCAGAATTACATATAAAAAAGGGTAATTTATTTAGAGGTACACTCACAGATCACAGTCCTAGATTACAGTCCTCTGAATGAACAGGGGACAGGAACCGAATGTAGCGGCTGGAAGTGAGAGCCGGAAGCGAGAAAGCAAGCACATGGTTTATAGCTGCATTTATAGCATAAGAGCCACACTCAAGTTGGCTGGTATCTTGAAGGTTATTGGCTGAAGGAGCTCCCACAGCACCTCTCCCTTTTGCTTAAATAAGAGAGTTCCAAAGCCAATACAAAAGTATGTGCACTAGGAACAGATATCTCCGCATTGATCCCCAGTCTCTCCAGGATTTTATCATAAGGGGTGTTGGATTTTGTTAAAGGTCTTTTCTATATCTAATGTGATTTTTTTGTCTTTTATTTTATTTATATGATGGATTACATTTACTGATTTTTATACATTGAACCATCCCTACTTCTCTGGGATGAAGCCTACTTGAACAAGGTTGGTGATCTTTTTTATGTGTCCTTGGATTCTGTTTGCAAGTATTAGATTGTATATTTTTGCATCAGTGTTCATAAGGGGAATTGCTCTGCAATTCTCTTTCTTTGTTGAGTCTTTACATGGTTTGAATATCACAGTGACTATGGCCTCATGAAATGACTTTGGCAATGTTCCTTTTGTTTCCATTTTGTAGCCTCATTTAAGGAGTATTAGTATTAACTTTTCTCTGTAAGTCTGGCAGGATTCTGTGATAAAACTGTCTGGCCCTAGGTTTTTTATTTGTTTGATGTAGTCAGATGCTGCTCGTTTGTTCCCCAGTTGCTTGGACCTGAAATAATCACATTGAAACTTATTATTTGTTTACAAATTATTATTTGTAATACTCTTTGGCCAATAACATAAGCACATTGCTAGCTAGCTCTTATATCTTAAATTCACCCATTTCTATTCATCTGTGTGTCAGCACGTGGCTGTGGCTTACCGGGCAAAGTTCTGTTGTCCGTCTCCTCCAGCTGCTACATGGCGTCCCACTACTTTGCCTACTCTCTCTACATCTCTGTTTGGATTTTCTGCCTGGCTTTACTTTGTTAAGCCATTGGCTGAAAGCAGCTTCTTTATTAACCAATGATATACAGAGGGGAATCCCAGATTACCTCCTGTTTTCTGTTTAAATAAAAAGGAAGGTTTTAACTTTAATATAGTAAAATTGCTTATAACAAAACAGGTATCAAGCAAGAATTACAGTTACAATGTTTATATCTACTT
>LOJH01033057.1:10110-21931 GCA_001685095.1 Ellobius talpinus | reverse complement strand
CGATCTGCATCTCGAAGATCGTGTCCTCGCAGAAGCTTACAAACAGCTCCATCTTCTCGGACTCGCCGCCCTCGTTCACCACGTCGAAGATGAACTGGCGCTTGGATTCCTTCACCTGCAGAGAAGAGCAGACGGCCGGGTTCACTGTAGCAGGTGCCCTTTGAGACCAGGACTCACGTTGCCCAGGCTAGCCTACAACTACTTAAAGGGTTGAGGATGGCCTTGAACTCCTGAAATTGTATAGCACTACCCTCCACAATCTCCTTTATTACTCTTGGTGTAAATTATGTGTAGGGCTGTAGACATGGCTCAGCAGTTAAGTGCACTGGCTACTCTTTCAGAGGACCTCCGGGTTTGGTTCTCAGCACCCATAGTGCAACTTACCCACCGTCTGTAACTCCAGTTCAGAGTTTTCAGGAACGCACATACAGGTGGTGAATGTATTGCGTGCAAGCAAAACACTCACACATACAATAATCTTTAAAAAAAACAAAATTATGTGTGTCTGAGTGTATGTGAATGCAAGGGACCTAGGATTCTGGGAGAAGGCATGGGTTGTGAGCCACCCAACGTGGGTGCTGGAAACCAAACTCGGGCCCTCTGCAAGAGCAGTAAGCACTCGTAACTGCTATTATTCAACGTGAGTGCAAGAGTGGGGCCACACCCTATTTCTCGGGATGAATGGCTCTCCACACTGGACTGTCCAGATGCACGGAGCGCGCGGGGTGAGGGTGGGGCGGGCTGGGGGGGAGGATCCAGCCATGTGTGCAAACATAACTGCTATTATTATTACTACTATTATTTTTATTATCATGATTTTGGAGACAGGGTCTTACCGTATGTTAGCCTGGAACTCACTATCTAGACCAGGCTGTCCTCAAACTTAGAGACTGGCTGGCCTACCTCTGCCTCCCAAACACTAGGATTAAGGGGTGCACTGCCATGCCCCATACTCTCTCTCTCTCTCTCTCTTTCTTTCTTCTTTTCTTTTTTTTCTTTTTGAGACATGGTTTCTCTGTAGCTTTGGAGCCTGTCTTGGACCTAGCTCTTATAGACCAGGCTGGCCTCCAACTCACAGATATCTGCCTACCTCTGCCTCCCAAGTGCTGGGATTAAAGGTGTGTGCCACCACTGCCTGGATCATACTTTCTTTAATATTCAAGAAGTCACGGTTTTGTTAGGCTGCTGGGGCTGGTTCTGAACTCATGGCCTCAAGCAATCTTCTCCACTCAGCCTCCAGAGTGCCTGGGTCTATAGGTGCACATCGCTGCACACAGCCTACAAGTTATTAACAGCAGCTAATTACAGAACATGCTCCAGCATGCTTGTCATCTGAGCACATGGGAGGTGAGGCAGGAGGACCCCAAGTTCTAGGCTGCCCTGGGCTGCTGTAGTCTCTCTCTCCATACATGTATGTATATGTATGTGTATGTATATATGTATGTGTATATGTAAATATATGTGTGTATAACTCCTTTGTAAGTAAGTATGTTACCTTAATAAAGACAGGCAGTGAACCAAGAATTCACAGACCTAGACAGGCACCCAGGCTGACACAGATCATAAATAAGATGTAGAGTTGGAGCTCCCAACAGGCTAGCCCCGGAATCTAGCTTTTGTTTTTGTTTTGAGACAGTCTCCATATTTAACATGTGCTTATTTTGTACATGTAATCCCTCTGCCTCAGCCTTTCATGTGCTGGGATTACACGCATGCACTTGTACATGCCCAGCATATACCTCCTAACTGTTTTGTTTGTTCATTTTGGGTCGATGAGGATGACCTTGAACTCCTCCTGGTCCTCCTGCCTCCACCCCCAAAGTGCCGGGATCACAGGCATGCACCACCATGCCAGGGTCCTTCTAGCCTTTCTGGGAAAACAGAATATGGTAGCTGAGGGCAAAAGGTTTGCAGCTGTCATGGGATTCAAATCCTGATTCTACCACTGAAAAGCTGGGTGACTGTTTTACTTAACTCCATGGGCCTCAGTTTCCCCCTCCATAAATGGGGCCCAATGGAAGGACCCGTTACAGGATGGCTGTGAAGAGTTAAAAATCGACAGGCGTCCAGTGGTTAGACTAGTTCTGGCATCTCACAGTTGTGCAGGGCTCACTGGTGATAAATCTCCCACGAGGCCCATGCATGCATTCTCAAGGAGCACAGGCAGGTATGCACAGGAGGAGTGGGTGTCCAGGGAGATCACAGGAAGAGAGGGTCTGCACTAGGGAGCAGAGGAGGAGCACATGGGAGGAGGGGGAGCTAGCAGCAGAAGCACCAGCGAGGACGTGGTGAATGGGAGCTCCTTGCAGGCATCTGCGTACAGATATTCCGGGGGGAAGGACGTCATGTCCCTGATGGGATGCAAGCTCGTGAGTGTCCTTGTGGCGAGCAAGGGAGCACCAGGGACCAAGGAAGAATTTAGGTGTGAATAGAGTATCGGCATGTGGGGAAGATGTTGGTAGGATGTGACTTCAAATGCAGGAAGAGCCTGGGACCAGGCAGCAGAGAAGACATGTAATCACACATGGGCCCACATTTCCAGTCTATGCAAGGGGAGTGTGTGGGAGTCAGTGTAAGAGGGCACAAAGCTTGTGGGCAGGACACTCTGTGAGGCAGCGTGTACAGAGCTGGGTTCTGCGGAGGAGAGAAAAGAGGGGCGTGCAGACATGGAGGCCATGCATGTGTGAGCCTTGTGTGAGCTAGGGGAGAGGAAGGAGAGGGTAAGAGCTTGTGAAGGAGTGTGCAGGTGCCAAGGGTGTGTGTGTGTGCAAGAGTGGGAAGACTGTGTGCTAGTGCATGCAAGAGGGCAGGGCAGGGCTGAGGGTGAGTGAGGGCCATGTGGGGAATGCAAGAGAAAGGGCACGGGACTCACAGATGAGCCAGTGGACTCAGCAGACCGGCAGTGTGCTGTGGGAGATGTGAGTGTGTTCTCGGGGGTTTGTGGGACACACTCAAGCGTTGGTAGGTTAGATGCGTGTGATTGAGGGTGGGTCACACTGAGATAGGACTCTGAAGGCCCAGGCTGCCCCAAACATTGCTCTGAGGGGCATATTTGAGAGGACAGTGACCAGAGAGGGGTGTGCAAGCATGCCAGGGCACCCCAGAGCCATCAGCGTGTGTATGGGGGAGTGGGCATGGGCCCACCAGGGCCCAGAGGGCAGGGGAGCAAGGTGTGTGTAAGCATGCAGATTCGGTGTGACTGCATCAGAATGACCCGAGCTCCCAGGGCGAGTTGTGAGTCCCAATGCATTGCTGCAACCACGAGGATACACACCGGTGCTAGCGCTGCAATGCACAAGGGATGCCCACGCAAGAGGTGTGCGCCAGCAAGTCTGGGTTGGGCAAGATCACAGTAGGAACCACAAAGTCGCTCTGAGGACGGGTTTGGGGTTAAGTTGAGTGTAGATCAATTGGTAGTGTTTCCCTTGCATGCAGGAAGCCCTGGGTTTGAATCCCAGAACCCCAAAAGCCAAGTATGGAGGCTTTTAATCTTGTAATCCCAGCCCTGGGGAGATAGGGGCTATCCTCAGTTACAACGTGAGTTTAAGGCCAGCCTGGGATATACAAAACCTTGTCTTCAAACATAATACGATACAGGGAGGGGAGTGGCCTTGTTAGAGCCAAGCAGGGCCCAAGGTACGGGCACTGAAGGTGCATGCAGCCCCATGTAGGGTATGAACACTCATGGCACCAAGGCCTCAGGTACAGATACAGGTCTACTGACCTGGGGCATCTCCCACTGAGCACGGTTGGTCTCTGAGATCTCAAAGTAGATCCGCTCTATGCGACGGGATGAGCCCATGATCTCGATGCGGCCCAGGTAAGGCCGGAAGTACTCCAGGATGCTCTCAGCCAGTTCCAGGAAGTTACGCAGACGTGGGTCATGGGGTACATGCTCCGACAGGTTGGTCAGCAGCACTGCCACATTGAAGCCGATGTCCCGCGCTGGCTCCTGGAAGCGGTTGGCGAACTCTTCGCAGTTGATCATTTCATTCTCATCGGCTTCGGAACAGGAAAGCAGGAACTGGATTTCCGGGCTGGAGAACTGCTTCTGGCTGTCCATGGCCTGCGGGTGGGCAGGGGAGGTCAGTGTGTGTGCGCGCGCGCACGCATGTGTGTGTGTGTGTGTGTGTGTGTGTGTGAGAGAGAGAACTCAGGTGTCAGTATCAACAATAATCAAAAGGGTGTAGCTAAACTGAACAGCGTGGTGCTGCTTTAACCCCAGCACATGGGAGGCAGAGGCAAGTAGATCTTCCACGAGTTCAAGGCCAGCCTGATCAACTTAGAAAGTTCCAGGACAGTCAGGGCTACATAGTGAGACCCCGTGTCAAAAACAAATATAAGGACAACAAAACACCACAAAACAAAACAAAAGGTTCAATTGGTAGGGTGCTTGCCTGGGATGAATGATGGATTCCCAGTACTGTGTAAACAGGGTGTGGGGTTGCATGTCTGTGAGCCCCAAACAGAAATAAACAAGCCCCTGCTCTCGGTAAAATAATGGCGGGTTTTTTTGTTTGTTTGTTTTCATTTTATTTTGTTGGTTTTTTGAGGCAGTATTTCTCTGTGTAGCCTTGGCTGTCCTGGAATTCTCTCCATAAACCATGCTGGCATTGAATTTACAAAGATCTATCTGCCTTTGCCCCCAGGCTCTGGGATCAAAGGTGTGTGCCACCACTCCCAGCTAATAATAGTGGGTTTTTTAGATTAAAAATTAATTTTGCTTTTGTTTGCTTGAGACAGGGTCTTTCTATGTAGTCCTGGCCGACCTGGAACCCACTATGCAGGCTAGGCTCTCCTCCAATTTAGAGAGATCCACCTGTCTCTGCCTCTTAAGTGCTGGGGTCAAAGGCATATGCCACCACTGACCAGGTGCTTTTTTTGTTTGTTAAGACAAGGTCTCATGTAGCCCAGGCTGACCTGAAACTCACTGCATAGCCAAGGCTGGCCTTAAAGTCCCAATTCTCCTGCCTCAACCCTCTGAGTGTTGGGATTATATACATTCA
This sequence comes from Ellobius talpinus, assembly GCA_001685095.1. Classification (NCBI taxonomy): domain Eukaryota; kingdom Metazoa; phylum Chordata; class Mammalia; order Rodentia; family Cricetidae; genus Ellobius; species Ellobius talpinus. Next base: position 16,925 of record LOJH01033057.1, on the reverse strand, counting down.
ACACCACACTCATTTATGCAATTACTGTATAATGTATAATGCAAAGTAGTGATATTTCAGTTGTATCTTAATAAATAAAGCTTGCCTGAAATTCAGAGAGTAAAACAGCTGTACTGATCAGCCTTACAGACCAGGCGTGGTGTGGTGACACACACCTTTTTAATCCCAGTAGCCACACTAGTTTGCCATAGAAACCAAGCAGTAGTAGTAGTAAACCAAGCCTTTAATCCCAGAACCAGAGAGGATCATAAAATGTGAGAGACGGCTCTCAGTCTCAGTCTCATTCTGAGATTCATGGAGGCAGGATCACCATTTCAGACTGAGGTAGAGGTAAGAGCCAGTGACTGGCTGTTTGCTTTTCTGACCTTCAGGTTGAACCCCAATTTCTGTCTCTGGGTTTTTATCTGACTTTTGCTACGCAATGGTTCTTGGTGTTCTGTTTTATGTTGAAAGATGCTGGTCATATCTTACTAGATGAATTTCCTGACCAACATAGAGACGGGCTGCAGAATGTAGCCATAGCTCTGGGGTATGAACAGAAGCAGTATTTCCTGACTCTAGACTGTCTGGTGAGAAGCCAAGAGCTTTGCAAAATCGTGATACAATTCTGGGAAGCAAACCCAGGGCCTTGTACCTGCTAGGCAAGGACTCTGCCAAGCAGGCTACACCCTAGACCTGCTATGCATCTTTAGGTAATTTTCAAAAGCAGTTTCTCAAACACCCTCAACCACATCAGCAGCAAGAAAGCATCTTACAGTTGAACTCAAAAAAAAAAGTTTCAAGACACAGTTCTGACTTTTGCTACGCAATGGTTCTTGGTGTTCTGTTTTATGTTGAAAGATGCTGGTCATATCTTACTAGATGAATTTCCTGACCAACATAGAGACGGGCTGCAGAATGTAGCCATAGCTCTGGGGTATGAACAGAAGCAGTATTTCCTGACTCTAGACTGTCTGGTGAGAAGCCAAGAGCTTTGCAAAATGCTCTCTAAATGAGTAACAGGCCTTGCAAATCATGAAAGGCTCTAAAACCGCAGAGAGGCCAAGTCACACAGGAGCTTCTCATCATGTACCCTGGTGCATCCAGCAGCCTCTCCTGATGAGGGCCCGAGATCCTTTCCTCCCTCCCGTTCCCTCTTGGACTCTGCTCTGCAGATTTGCTGTTTTCTCTTGGTCATCGTCTGTCCGTTTGTCCTGCCTCTTCTTCTGCAATGCATTCTCTGGCCACTGCCAGCCTACCTTGCCAAAGCCACCTTCCCTTCCAGACCTGGTTGGAGGTTGGAGGTGGGTGGGGGCGGGACTGAGAGTTACACCTTTTTTTGCTTTCCACGTTTCCTGAGATAACACTGGGATTCCAGGCTCCCAATGTCACCCTGAACATATGATTGTCAGGTCTCCCCATCTGGGCTCTGACCGCTTTCCAGACTCTGGACACATGTGACTACTGGCATCTGAGTGGATGTCACATCACAAACAGATGCTCAGAAGTAACTTGTTTTTATTATTATTATTATTATTATTATTATTATTATTATTATTATTATTACTTTTAAAGACTGTCAGATGGCCAGTGTTGACACACACCTTTAATCCCAAAACTCAGGAGGCAGAGGCAGGCAGATCTGAGTTCGAGGCCAGCCTGGTCTACAGAGTTCCAGGACAGTCAAGGATACAGAGAAACTTGGTGTTTGGGGCTGAGAGAAAAAATAATTCTGTCTTGCTACGTAGCCCTGGTTAGCCTGGAACGTCCCATATAGATCAGGCTGGCCCTGGATTCTTGGCACCGCTCCTGCCCCTACCTTCAGAGTGCTGGGTTGATAGGCATGCAGGACCACACGTGAATCCAGAAGTGAACTTTAAAAGATAAAATCTCCCCTCCCCCAGCCTTACCCATTTCAGGAATAGCAGCTCCCACCCACCCCGTGTGCTTAAGTTACAATCTCTGAGTCATCCCGCCTGCTCTCTTTTGTCTCATCACCCACATCTGATCCCTCAGCAGCAAAGCTGTCAGCTCTGCTTTCAGAACAGACCCAGGACCCATCCACGGCTTCCCCCTCCACGCTCCCCACCTCCTCTGTCTCTCCCCATCACAGCAGCCTCCTCCCCGCACCTCTGTAGGAGGGACTCTGAAAACACCTGCTTCAGGCCTGAGCTCTCTGCACCCCTTACACATTAAACGCCAAAGTCCCCCTGCTGCCACCAGGCCCTGTCGGCTGCCCCCTCTGTCTCCTCCTTTCTCTCAGCCACCTCTGCAGTCACACCGCTCTCCTCCCTGCCCGCTCTTGTTTTCAGCCTTCACACTCGCTGTCCTTTCGCAGGGGACGCCACACTCCCTTCCGCCTCTGACCTCAGCATCTGCACCCCCTCCCCCTCAGAAGGGCCTCTCCCTGTTGCCCCAACCCATTCCCATGTTTCTTTCAGCTTTTTTTCACGAGGCCCTCCTCTCCCAGATTCAAGTGGGTGTCTGTCCTGCTCTCGTGACTAAGGGAGTGGCTGACACCCGGGAGAGACCTCATCCAATGCCACGGTTTGGCTGTAAAGGTCACGGTGTTAAAGATCTGACTTACACGTGGCACTATGGGAAGGCAGTGTGGTTATTTAAGGGGCGGGAGCTAGCAAGAGGGCCAGAGGTCATTGGTGGAATGCCTAAAAGGAGACTAGGTGTTCTAGCACCTTCCTGACCAACCGGTTTCTGCTTCCTGGTTCGCGATGTGCAACATGCTTTGCTCTGCGACATGTCCCCACCTGAAAGCCTGGTCCCCCCAGACACCACAAACAATGGGACTGTTTGATCTTGCACTCAAACCCAGAAACCAGGAACAAAACCAAAATCTTTTCTCTTGATAAATGAATTGCTTCTGGTATTTTGCTATAATAATGAAAAATTAATATATCTGGTTCTTATTTCATTTTTGTGCTTTTTAAGACAGGGTCTGATATAGCCTACATCAGCTCTAAATTCTCTCTGTAGCCAAGGTCGACCTTGAACTCTTGGTCCTTCTGTCTCCCTCCCAACTGTTACACATGTGAGCCATGCACTCAACTAGGAAAACTAATATATCCAAATCTGTCAAACACATGGAACATCTTGAAAATGGGAAAGTTTTAAGATTAGCTCCATTTCCTGAGAAGTAACAAGTCCTTCTAAATCAATTCTGAATGTGGCTTTTCAACCATAAACTGGGAGATGAATGGATGCTTGGTATTCGGGAAGTCTTATGTCTGCAAATTTTAGAAATTCATTTATTTACTTTTGGGTTTTTGAGACATGGTTTCTCTGTGTAGCCCTGGATGTCCTGAAACTCACTCTGTAGACCAGGTTGGCCTCAAACTCAGAGATCTGCCTGCCTCTGCTTTCCAAATGCTGGGATTAAAGGTGTGTGCCACCACCACCCAGCAAATGTTTAGAAATGTAAATATCACCATGTCCCTTCTCTAAGGAACTCACCAACATCAACTGCTGACAATACAAAAGAGGGGTGACCAGAAGAGATGTGAATGGTGAATGGAAAACTCTGGGGATAAAACCCTCAAATAAAATGATAACACCCTCCAAATCAGATTCTGATTAAAGATTAAACGTCTATGACAAATCTCAGTGGACAGGAAACAAAGGGGACAGAAGGACACCTGAAGTGACACAAGAAGGATGGTGTGGCCAGATCCAGACTGGGGACACTCTAACCTGAGATCCAGACTGGGGACACTCTAATCTGAGAACCAGACTGGGGACACTCTAACCTGAGATCCAGACTGGGGACACTCTAACCTGAGATCCAGACTGGGGACACTCTAATCTGAGATCCAGACTGGGGACGCTCTAACCTGAGATCCAGACTGTGGACACTCTTTATCTGTGATCCAGACTGGGGACACTCTAATTTGAGATCCAGACTGGGGACACTCTAATCTGAGAGGCTCTAACCATCTGTGGACTTGGTGTATGATAGATCTGAAATGCTGAAATGATATTTTGGATAAACTGAGATATATATGGATTTCTTCTCTTAAAATAATCACAGGGGCTGGTAAGATGGCTAGGAAGCTAATAGCACTGGTTCCTCTTGCAGAGGACCTGGGTGAGGTTCCCAGCACCACATGATGGCTCACAACCTCTGAAACTCCAGCTCCAATGATCTGGCTCTCTATTCTGACCTTTCCAGGCAGTAGACATGCATACAGTGCACTTACACGCAGACAAAACATCCACACATACACAAAATGTCTTGGACCAGGGAGATAGCTTAGTCTCTAAAGTGTTTGTCTTGCAAGAACAAGGCCCTGAGTTCAATTCCCAGAGGAGGAAAAATTATGTGTATGACTATTTGGGCTGCATATGTGTGCAATACCCTTGGAGGCCAGAAGAGGGTGTTAGATCTCCTAGAACTGGAGTCACAGGCAGTTGTGAGCTGCCATGTTGGTACTGAGAACCCAACCCAGGTCCTCTGCAAGACCAGCAAATGCTATTAAGTGCTAAGCCATCTCTCTAGCCCCAGAACCACTTTAAAAAAGCCAAGTGCTTGCTTGTCATCCCAGAGCTGGGGAGGAGGAGACACATGGGGCCCTGGGCTCACTGGCCAGTCTAGCCTAATTGGCCAGTTCTAGGCTAGTGAATGATCTTGTCTCAACAAACAAGGTGGTCAGCTCCGGAGGAGTGACACCTGAGGTGACTGACACATGGGGGAACATGCACACATACACAGATCATGAAGCTGTATGTGGGACTTCTGTTTAAAATCCCAGGCCTCAGAAGATGGAGGTATATGGTTGCCTTGAGGTCAGAGCCAGTCATAGTAGGACCCTGTCTCAAATAACAGTGACCACGTGAGCGAAAAGACAAGGCAACAGGTAGAGAAGCTGCCCATTAAAGAAGAGTAAAAGAAATGTAAAACTGAAATTGCCAAAACCCCAAAACACTCCAATTACTGGAAATTTAAAAATTGAAATACTGACTAAATATTTCAGCTTTTTTTTTTCAGGGCTGGGGCTGGAGCCTGGGACTTTGTACATTCTAGGCAAGTGCTCCCCAACTCCCGGCTCTAAATAGTCAATGATTTATTGTCTGGAATTCCAGCATTCAGGAGGTAGAGGGAGGAAAGGCAGGCGTTCAAGGTAATCCAAAGATACCTAGCAAGACTGAGGCCAGGCTGGGATACATGGGAATCCATCTCAAACACCAAACACTACCAACACCACCATCAGCAACAACAACAGAGTGGGGACATCCAGGGCTACACAGAGAAGCCCTGTCTTGAAAGCCAAAAAAAAAGAATAAAAAGATTTTTATTTTATGTGTACAAATGCTGGTTTGCATGTATGTGTGTGTGCCACATGTGTGTTACCCATGGAAGCCAGAGGAGGACTTAGGATCCCCTGGAACCAGAGTCACAGCTAGTTGTGAGCCACTATGTGGGTGCTGGGAATTGAACCTGGGTCCTCTTCGAGAGCAGCCAGTGCTCTGAACCACTGAGCGGTCTCTCTAGCCCTGGTTGTAGATAATTTTAATTTTATTTTTATGGTGTGGTTTTGGTTAGGAGTGATAATGTCCCTGCGGTTTGTCAAATAAAAGGAAGGCCTTGTGTGCACACACATGTTGTATGATACCCCAGATAAGCAGTGTTCAGAACAGGCCAATCTTTAGAGACAGACACTGGGCTCCTGGTTCCCAGGGGATGGAGTAGGGGAAATGGGTGATGACTGCTTATGGGGGTGGGGTTTCTTTTTTGGGGTGATTAGGCGGTGACATTCACACTATTCTCTCAACATCCTCACAAGCACCGTGTTGGAAATTTCAAATGTGTGGGTCAACGGCATGTAAACAATAATGCAGGGAAGTTGTGGTTGTTCAAAAGGGAATCTTAGCTGAACATGGTGTCTTAGGCCAAGGCCGGTAGCACAAGGGCATCCAGAGGTCAAAGAAGGAAGAGCACCACTTCAAGGCTAGCCTGGGCAACGCAGGAGCCCGTCTCAAAGCTGGAAAACGTAGTAAAAGTGGGGGCTGGGGAATAGTCCTGAATACACACACACACACACACACACACACACACACACACACACACTACCTGAAAGAGGGTCCCCTTTCTATGGGGTTGGGGGTCATATACAAGGCTCCATGTTTGACAGCCAAGCCCCGTGTCTTGAGACACATCTCTAGAACAATACGCCATATTTTTAAGTAGTTTCCCACCAAGTTGCTGGAAGTCTATCCTGACATAAGCTTCATGCCAGAAGATTCGTTGTACCTGGCCTTGAGGGAACCACACGGGGCCTTCTCTTAGCTCAGCGGCGGAGAGCTCACACACTCATTTCCATGTTCTGTGGTTCCTCAGTAGCTTAGGTCTGAAATGCAGAAAAGGAACCTGGATCCCTCTGTCTGCCGGCAGCCTTCAGAGGTGGGATGAGAGTCGGGCTGAGATGGGAACCAAATGAGATGGTTCCATGGATAGAAGCCAATGCCAGCACAAACCTGATGAGACTCACAGTGGAAGGAAAGACTGACACCTGTCCTCTGACCTCTGCCTGCACACCATGGCACACCACGGCACACGCCCCCACCCCCACAATAATGACAGTCAATAAAATAATACTTAAAAAAGTGACCTCAGCCCTAGATACAAGTTCTGAATTCTTTACAAGATGAATAAACGTATTCTTGTTTGGTTAGTATTGTTTATTCTCCTAAAAGTTCATGAAATTTTGATTTGTTTTGTTTTGGCTTTTTGAGACAGAGTTTCTCTGTGTAGCCCTGGCTGTCCTAGAACCCACTCTGTAGACCAGGTTGGCCTCCAACTCAGAGATCTGCCTGCCTCTGCCTCC
>LOJH01033056.1:0-12754 GCA_001685095.1 Ellobius talpinus | reverse complement strand
ACATGCAGGCAGAATACTGTATACTTAATGAATGAATAAATAAATTTAAAAAAAGAAACATGACAGTAACATGGAGTCAGCATGACGAGCTTCAACCCTGCAGCCCCAAATGCAGTGTTGATAACACAACCTAATTAGACACATACAAACTTTAAATTCAAAGAATCAACACTTAGTAAAAATGCCAAACAGATCAGACTGCTTTCTTCTTATTCTTTTCTGTCTAGGCACGCAGCTAGTCATGTGTATTTCTCTAGTAACCCACGTAACCTTCCTAAAACTCCTTTTTTTTAATCTGCTGGCCCCAGGCATGTAAGCCAGATAACACTTTTGGGGTCTCAGACATGCTGTCAACAAGGAATGTGAAACCATGTGGAACAGAGCAAGCAAGCTTCCTCTCTGGATGTTGATGGGTGTCGTGAGTTTATGTTATGGCTCCTAAATTTGCTTTAATGAACATAAGATATGATGCTCAAAATAAACATGTGAAATTAAAGCTATAACCACCAAAAAAGGCACAAAACAGTTTCAAACCATTTCAAGGATGACTTCATGCTTGATCATTCAGGCCTGGTGGTGTTGTGCCATGAAAAAGGGAACATAATGACCCCGGCTGATATTTCTGGCCCCTGATGTAAGTTTTCATTTCCCCCAAAAGTAGGTCATTCCCCTCACCTGCAGTGCATTTCTCTTTCCAGTTGTAACACAAAGGGAAGGAAGGTTTGGGGTCCACTCTTCTCCCAACAACACAACTGTTTCTGTGTCCTTGCTTCAAGGCAAAGGACTCCACCTCATCTGCTACTGTTTCCACACACAAAGGCAGGTGGGCGTGTACAGAAACAGATGCCAGAAAAGGTGTATGAACATTTGAGGGTCAAGAGAAGAAAAGAACGGGGTCATTTGAGCCTAGGTAAAGCCCAGACCCCTTTGGAGTTGCCCAGCTCCAAGTCTGCCTTCTCTGCCAGAGCAATCTATGAAGTTTCCAAAAAATTTTGCTTCTTTTGACTCTGGGCTGTTTTCCTGCCTTTTAATTCTTTAATTGATGGAGGAAATAACCCATTACCTAGCCAATATCAGAGTCTATGGGGTTTGTTCTTTGCTGTGCCACTCACATTTTGATCAGAAACTCAGCTACACAATTGAAGGTGATCAAATTTTAACTGTTTCCTAAATCAAATGCTCATAAAAACTGTGCAACAATCCCATCAAGAAAATTCAATAAATTCCTCCTCAAATAATGCTCTAATAGATACTGTATTGCTTGCATATTTATAAACTTTTTGATTGAAATATGTATACACACACACACATATATATATATATACATATATACTTCATTGTGGGCCATTTATTTTACTGTGTTAAACTAAGAAAATTCAAAACAAATGCCTAAGTCATTCACCCTAATGCCGCTGATAAAAATAAAAGCATGGCAAACGGTTCCTCTAATTAGAGTAGGAAATGTGAACTCCACAATGCCCCTCTCCTCCAGGTCCTGCAAAGATGTGCGGGCTAGTTTAATGACTGACCTTTTCCTGAGATTGGCATTTCCAGTCCACTTGTCCAATTGTTCTCTGGATACTAATAACCCGCCCACTGCTTTTCACACTCACAGGGAAATGCCACTGCAAGATGCAAAACTGTTAAATGTCATCAAGCAAGCAGATAACAGGCTTTGGAATGTTAGTCTCTGCAATACAGCAAGTGCTGCAATACAGCAATACAGCAATCTCCTTAGCCCTAAACACTGACCTTCTAATTCTTTTCTATTGGTGGCAAAGAACATTCAGGATAGGGCTTTGGAACTACAGCAGTAAATGCTGAGTTTGACAATCATGGCCCCATATTGAATAACCAAAGTCTTCACGGAGTTGGTTTAGGTGTGGTTTATGCCTCCAACAAACTTACCTGTGAACTTTTTATGTGGAAAAATTAATCATTAGAGGTGACCTACATTCAGAGATTGGAGGGATGTCTCGGTAGTTAAGAGAACTTACTGCTTTTGCTGAGGACCCAGGTTCAGTTCCCAGCATCACATGAAAGCTCACAACAACCTGTAACTCCAGTTCCAAGGGATCACATACTGTTTTCTGGCTCTGTGGGTACCAAGCACACACCTGGCACATGTATGTACATGCAGGAAAATAAAATAAAATAAAACACATAACAATAAAAGTTTTAAAATGACCTTCACTCAAGGTGTGAAGAAAATCTCCCAGATAGAAGCTGCACTTCCCACTGAGCTTCTGAAAGACTAATTTGCTGAGTAGAACATTGATGGTTAGCAGAGGTTGGAATGTTGTCCGGAGCCTACTGACATTTTTATCCCCCCAAATCCTTCGTGCACCTCCGAGTCTGACTGAACACCCTGTGACTAACTGATCGGACCTTTCAGAATGTATTAACAAAGCCTAGTGTCCATCAACCAGAAGGCCAAGCCTAGGGCTGAGATGTTCCTGCTTTACTGGAGCCAGCCAAACTAAATGTTCACCAATGTATTTGAAAAGCGCCTTAGTTTATGACTTTCCTTGGTTCTGTTCCCCATAAAAACTTCACCAAACTGTTACTAGATCAGAATACAGAATATGAGGCAACCCGAGTCTGTGATCCCAAGTCATAATTACTCATTTTTTGCTCCATTTTTACTTATTTTTCCTTTTGATCTGAGAGCTGTGTTTTTGTGTGGACAAAGGAGAAAGGCAACTTAGATGTCACTTCCGTGGAAAGGATTGGGAAGACTATGTAGCCGTTTTCAGTGCAAGACAGGTCTGAGGGCCAAATACCACCCCTCCCTTATTCCCTGAGTGCATTCTTCTGATGATCAACATGAGTCACTGAGCATGTCAGAACTGCCTGTGGACATCCCATGAGTAAATGTTCCATGTCTTTCTCAAAATAATTATTCTTTGCAAATGATTTGCTGCAGCCTGAGCAGGAAGGAAAGCCACATGTCTCCCTGTCTCTTATTGAATCCAGGTAATGTTATTGCTTAAATATTTCTGTGCTGAAGATATTCCTCTGGCTTCCAGGAAATCATCTGAGGAAATGTCTTTGAATGAACCTTGTCAAAAACCCCAATTTGACCATTCCCATCTACCCCTATGTATTCATTCCAATGTGGACTTTAATCAAGTACATGAGACCAATGAGGTAGAGAAAGCTCCTTAGCAGATAGTAGTTTGTGTCTATAGAAGTAAAAGCCAACATTAGTAAGCAGATCCAGAGCATGTGTGCATGTCTCCTGGATATACTGTGGAGGGCAGATTCTTTGCATCCTTCCCAATGACTGGCATTTTACTTTTTCTTTGTTTTTCTTTTGTATGTGTATGTGGGTTCAAGACAGGGTTTCCTTGTTTAATAGCTCTTACTGTCCTGGAACTCACTTTGTAGACCAGATTGTCCTCGAACTCACAGAGATCCAGCTGCCTCTGCCTCCCGAGTGCTGGAATCCATGGCATGTACCATCATCATACCTGGCTCAGTTTTTACTTTTTAAATATCTTCTGTTCATGGAGTGGAGAGATGGCTCAGTGGTTAAAAACACTCTCAAGGGCCATGGGTTCCATTCCCAGCACTCACAGCCACCCCTAACTTCAGTTACAGGGGATCTGATGCCCTCTTCTGACTTCCGCAGTCACTGCACTCATGAACACACATGGACATACAGACATACATATACTTTATAAAGATCTTAAAAATGTGTTCTCTTACCCTAAAATGAAACACAGTGCACTTCTTATCAGAAAATGACGAGCACATTTGACATCTGAAGCAGGTTCCCAGTTCTCTTGGGGTCATTATTGATGAAACACCCTGACCAAAAGAAATTTGGGCCAGAAAGGGTTTATTTGACATATATATTCTGGATCACAGTCTGTTGAGAGAAGTCAAAGCAGAAACCAAAGCAGAGCAGGAACCTAGAGGCAGGAGCTGATGCAGAGGCCATGGTGGGGTGCTGTTCAATGGCTTTCTTCTTATGGCTTATTCAGTCTGTTTTCCTAGAGAACCCAGAACTACCAGACCAGGTGTGTCCCCATCCACAATATGCTGGTATCACCCACACAAATCACTAGTTAAGAAAATGATCCACAGGCTTATCCATAGGCAATCTTTTGGAGGCATTTTCTTAATTGAGGCTCCCTTCTCTCAGATGACTCTAGTTTGTGTCAAACTGATGTAAAACTAACTAGCACACCAGCCATAGATATATCTAAAACCTTGGTTCTTATTAGATTCTCATCCTGATGAAACCTTTTGCCTAATCCATTACACCCTCAGATCTGTCCAAATAAATATATGTCTGCTCTAAAACTAACTTGTCAAAATATCAAACAAAACAAGCAAACAAAGACATCCCCCTAACACCTGTGTGTTCAAGACTATTCAAACCACTCAAACTTCCATAAAGATGTTTTATAGAAGCTGAAATGGGATCCTTAACTGTTTTTTAATAAGAAAAAAAGGAAGTTAAATTAACTATTTAGGTAAGTATGATAAATCAACAATGTCTTCCTTATCAGTCCAAAGGTTTTCATCTACTGGAAGAGCTCATTGCTTGTCCCACAGCAGCAAAACATGAAAACTTATTTAAAATATCCTCATTGTCCTTTGTAGGTCATGGTTATGCGTAACAAGATGGCATTTATGCTATTTAACTAGATTGGTTAGTGATGATTTGGCAGTTAATTAGTAGAAAATTGTGTTTGTAACTAATAGCAACTGTAATTGGATGTCAGGTTTAATAGTGACCCTGTCAAATGACATGTCCTGGAAGAGAATGTATCCAGGATGAGGAGGCGGCATGTCAGGCAACGACCTGGTACAATAAGTTCTATTTTATCCTACAAGACCAGAGCATTTTTTCATGACTGATATCATTTACAAAGAACAAGTAGGACATAAGAGGTCAGCTTGATCAGACTGAGCATTCAACCTTGGATCATTTTAGCTGGGCATGGGGGCTCATGCTTGTAATCCCAGTACCTGAGAGGCATAGGAATCAGAAGTTCAAAGTCATAGCCCAGTGTTGGTGCAGGGAACTAAACTCAGGTCCTTTGCAAGAGTAGTGTGTGCTCATAACCACTGAGCAAACTCTCCAATTCCTTCTTTTCCTCTTATCAAATTTGTGACTGCCTTCTTGTCCAGTTGAGCTCTGCTAAAGGTTGTGCTTTGCTTCCCTTAAACCAGACCTATCACTCTGAACTTCAGCTTTTCTCTTCCCACTGAGATCTCTCTCCCCTCTCAAAAATCATTGTTGTTATGTTGTTCAGGCAACTTGTCTTCTTTTTGTTAAATCTGAGAGCAACATTCTCATGCAGGTTTCCTCTTCCTCTGGAGAAGCCACATTTTAGGATTTTGAATGGAATTATCAAAACTATCAATTACAGCTGTATCAACAGTGCCATGATAAGCAACAGATGTTTATCATGTCGTTATGTTGGCACAGCAACGGGAGATGAAATGCCCATTCCTTAGCATTGCCAAGAGTGCTAATAAGGCTGCATTGTCAACAGAACTGCCTCTCAGGGGCCAGTGTAGCAGGCCTAGGGTCAGGATTTCTTCCTAACATTGTCTGGTTTAGCTTTCTGCTGACCTTGGCAATTGTCATCCTGCTAATAGTATATAGGATGCTGTACTCCTCAACAAACTTGCTCAGCATAAGTCATCAGCTTGTCCAAGACCTCCTGGTCCCATCGGTTGCGTTGTTCTTTATGGTCTTTATTTCTCATCCCTGGTCCTCCCACTCAATCAGCTCAATCCTGGGCATATAGCCCAGCTGTACAGGAGGCACAGAACCCCCAGTGTCAAGTTACTAAAGAAACGCCAGCAATTCCTCTGAGGAGTAATCCACAAAATACCCAACACTTAAAAATCCTGAAGCACAATGTGGAAGTGCTAGTAGGGAGGCATGCCCTTCTCTTTATAAAGGACACCAATCAAAGTTCTGATTCTTTCAATTTGTTTAAACTGAATAGATCCCAGGTAGAAGTAGAGGAATCCAAAATCTCTAAGCTTTGTAGAATGCACACACTGAGACCTATACTGTTCAGAAACTGTTTTCTAATTTTCAGAAATGGAAGCAGAATCATAGAGAAAGAGAAGAGAAAGCAGAGGGAAGATAATGGAAGATTGAGGAGGATAGAAACATGGAGAGGGAAAGAGACTGAGGAAAGAGGAGATGGAAGATGGGAGATAAAGTCAAAGGCAAGGGAGGGAGAAAGAGACAGGGAAAGAAATGGAAGTGGAAAGAACGGGAGAGGATGGGAAAAGAAAGGAGAGGAGAGGAAGAGAGGAGGGAGGAGAAAAGTGGCTGTTCCCACGATGTCACTGGTGCCAGGCAAGGCTTTCCCACTTGTCTTTCACACTCTTTAACCTCAGCCAGTCACTTGGACTGAAGTTTTATCGGGATGGACATCACTGATCCATCCATCCAAAGATGATTCAAGTCAGTCACCAGTAAACTCTTGGGATCATAGAGGTCTAAATTTTATCACTGAGCAGAACAAAATTTCAAAAAATACCTAAATATTTGTTATTTTTATCCATCTACCCTTCCAATTTAGAGTCATGTAAAAACTATCTAAGTGTCGATAACAATAAATCTCAGTGCTCTGCAACCTCAAAATGTTCTTAACATTGCTTGAGTTATTATCAATAGTAATTAATGCATACGACATTCATATGAAGAAAAATATTTCAGTGAGTGAAATCAATTTATTGCATTTCTACTATTAAATTTTCCTTTAGATCTTCTTAAATATTTTGGAAATTTTGTAAGTGCATCTGTGATGTCAATTTGACAGGACCTAAAAATCACCCAGGAGTCAAATCTCTGGCTGCGCCAAAGAGAGAATTTCTGTATTAATTAATTAATTAATTAATTAACTAACTGAGGTGGGACGATCCATCCTGAATGTGGGCCACACCATTTCCTAGGCAGGGGTCCTGAATAAAAAGGAGAAAGTGAGCCGAGCACCAGCACTCATGGCTCACTGCTTCCTGACTGTGGATGCCACGTGACCAGCTGCCTCATGACCCTGCCATCGTGCCTTCCCCACTGTGACCAACTGGACCCTCAAAGTGTAAGGTAAGATCAACCTTCCTTTCTCTGAGTCATAGAAAGAGTATCTAACAGCATCCAAATTATTCCCAAGTCATCCAATAAGACTGTCTATCACCCTTTGAATGACTGCACATTAGGAAGCCAATGTAGACAAGGCCAATGAATGCTGGCCTGTGCTATTGGGGAAGAAAGGACCATTCTAGTTCCATCCTGCTTGGATGATACAGTGCTCACAATGTCCCTCTAATGATTGAGTCAATTGCTAAAAATGTGAGAAAGTTTTAGAATTGATCATGATTGCAGTGTATTCAGCAATCTGCTGCCTACTTAGAGCATCTAAAATGGAATTCCTGAGTTCCACTAACTGCCTGTGTTTGTACAAATAGAAAAATATAATCCTCCTGTCAAGGTCTACCAGTAGATTGTCAATCACTCCGATAACCATGAGAAAGAACCCATGATAGCTACTTGAAAAACACCTGAAACAAACCACATTACCTATGGCCATGCTCCATTAATGAGTGAGACAGAGTTGATATAAAGTAGTGCAAAACTTCTACAATTGCCAGCTAGGGGATGAGTGTCCTGTGCCAATCCTCATCCTGGATAAAAAGCAGAGGATGAGATGTCTCCATTTACCAAGGCCTGAAAAGTTTCTGATAATCACTTATTCTGAGAAACATGGTGATATCCCAGAAACTTGTTGTCTTATCTCCAGATTGGAGTCCCAAGAAGGGAGAGAGAGAAGCCAGTCCCAAATACCCATGTAGCTGCTGAGTGAGGGAAATCACTCACCTCAGAGAATCCCTGCCTTTTCAGTCAAGAAGGTGCTAAAGGAAAGTTGAGAAGAGTCTGAGCTAAAGCCCCAATCTCTGTACAACAGATAAGGGAAACAGAGCCACAAGAAAAATCAGGAGCACTTTTTTTTATCAAAATGCTAGCAAATCCACTTACACTTCAGAATTGATGTGGATACCAAAATATTTTCCTAATTGGCTGACAAAAGAAGGCAGAGGGTGACAAGGTTTATTAAAGCATTTCATAATTACGAGATTTCGCCTGCCAGCTGAGGAGGGATTTCAAAGCATTTCATAGGTGTGAGATTTCACCTGCCAACCGAGGGATTTCAGAGAAGAACAGCTTACTGTGTTTTCTGTCTTTGATTCAGGTTATAACAATTGTGTACTGTTTTAAAGAGATTGCCATTAGTTTAGTGGAGATAAATAATTTTTTCAAAATCATTGTACATTTGGGTGTTGGATATTAAAGTAGGCAGGGCTAATGAGTTGGTTCAGTGGTTAAGAGCACTTGTTGCTCTACCAGAGGTTCCATGTTTGACTCCCAGCACCCACAAATTGGCTCACAATTATTGATAACTCCAGTTCTGGGAGATTCAGTGCCCTTTTCTGATATCCACAAGTACCAGGCACACATATGGTGCACATAAATAGATCCAGTTGTTGCCTTAAAAAAAACTCTAACAAGCTTCCCAATGGGAAGATGAGCATGGCAGCCATCAATTTCAAGCCATGTGTTCTTAGACTGTGCTGTGTCCTCGGGAGCTAATGACTTTATATGACATGAACTCTGTAGTTTCTCATTCTCTCTGTTCCCACAACATGATGGGTATTGTCCCATGCCATTCTATGAGCTTCTGTCTTGAAAAATCAGATATTCATCCCTCAGGCAGTGATTGGTTCCATCCCTGTCATTATGCACACATGCTTAAGAATGAACTGACAGAAAATATTCTGTATCTGGGACTGATAGCTATTTCTAAAGTCAAAGGAAAAGAAAAGTCACTCATCAATTACCTCTTTATACTATTTGAGGAAGCTTTTAAATCATCTTTTCCCCTTCTCCCAGTGTGTTTATAATGTATCACTCTTTAATAATCTTGGTGAAATAATAGCTATTCTATTATACTACCATAAAAGGCAAATTGGTGCTCACAGCCACAGAAAATGTGCCAAAATGGAGAAAATACAGAGGAGAACAGCAAGGTCCCTGTGCAGGGATGACATAGAAACTCACAGAGCAGTTTATATTTTCATAACTGGACCAAGTGCTGAGAATAAGTGATCATAGAGTATTCACCCACAAATGCAAAATTTATCACATTTCCTCCAAGTATCAAGGAGCATCATAGAAAGGGAGAGATAATGCAAGAACCAATGCAAGGGATAAAGCATGGGAAAGTGGGGAAGATGAAGGATGTCTTCCAGAAGCCACATGGCTGCTGCATTCATGAAGACACTGTCTCCATGGTCATTGCAAAAACCTGTACATGATTGGGTTTAGAAATACTTCATCATGGTTAGGGGAGTGTCCCTGTCCCATAAAGCATTTTTGGCAGTTAATGATTGTTGGGGGTAGGGTTTCCTTCAGTCGGTATTGATATTTGTCCCTGTCTGAGCAAATAATCTCCTTCCTTTCTTGGGCAAGAAACTCTAATTAAACTCCATGAGTCCCACATAGAAAGAAGACATTAACAAGGGAAGGGAGTTACTGAGAAGAAGAAAGCTGGTTTAGTAGTAGGAGGGGATGAGAGAGACTAGGGGTGAAAAAAACACAATTCATGCTGCAAATGCATGAAACTGTCAAATAGTAAAATCGCTGTTGAAAATTGAATTGATGATGCTGAAAAGAATTTTTGACCAAGTGAGGAGGTGAAAGTTGCATATCCAAAGTAACGAGCAGCCTCTGTTCTCCATTCAAGTCACTGGGTTGTCTTGAAGGGCATTGGCTGTCAAATCAGCCTTCATGGATAAACAGCACCAGACACTAAGCTTAGGTGGGCGTCTTGCTTCTCTCTGCAGTTTGAAGACTGTTTTATGGAAGGTTCTGGGTGTGCTGTGTGCCTGTCCCCAAGCAACACCTCAGCATAACCACTCTCCTCATCCGGACCTTAATCGTGGATTCCTCATTGCAGGTTGTCTTGTCTCCCATCCAAATCTTGGTATTTGAATCCTAAATCCTTTTGTTTTTGATTTCTCTCATATATAAGTCGTTTACTCTTGGTTCATATATGTCTATTCTTGGTCAATAGGGATCATCAAGATTTCTGTTGTTTCTCTACTAAGATTAGTTTGTTTCTCTTTCATGTAGCAACTGCGGAATACCCACTGATAGTATCTGATTGACTCATAGACCAAACCATGGACAGCTCCTAATTGGTTGAGTAGCAGCCAATGTCACTTCCTGTCTTTATATTTCAACCACCTTTGGAACACACATTTTTTAAAAAGCTTGTACAGTTCTCTGCTTCCTTGAGGTCACTTTCTTATCACAAAAATCTGTGTCTGGGTTTCTTTGTACAATTCAAGGAAACAAATCATGCCAAAGCCACCATCAAAACGAGTTCTGCATCCAAATGTGATGATGGCATCTTGTATGTTCTTGTACATTTTGGCAGTGTTCTCCAAATTTCTGGTTTGGTCACTGTTACTTTCCCAGGATGAAGGACAACAATGACCCTCCTTTCTCCTGAAGTAGATACTTACTATACCATTTGTGCTGGTGGCTGAACCTCCAGCTGCCAGGGAAGAAAGGACCAGAGCTTCAGACCTGTGATACCGAGCTTGTTACCTGGTGTCTGTTAGCTCCTACCACAGTTCTAAGGTAATTTTCTAGCTAGATGACTTAGAGACGCATGTCTCTCAAAGCTCATATTACCCAGAAACAAAAGGATCTCAGTGATTTCTAGAACTTTCCCCACATCTCACTTGCTAAATGGATCATGTGACTATCATTTGACTCTAGGAAAAGGAACAGTTGTGACAAGTTCAAGTCTGAGGACTGAGGCAGAGTGAGAGGATTCCTTCCGTGTCATAAAATGTGTGCTGCCTGCTATGGAAATCAGTGGGCAAGTGAAAGAAGAGGTTTCGAAGAATATGAGCAAAGGCTCCCATACACTGGTCAAGGTTAGGAAACAGTGCTTAAAGATGTCTCAGAAACTGCTCCATGCTAGATACTCACCTCCTTGCTACTCCCTCTCCTCTCCCTTCTGCAGCCAGTGGCCAGTGTGTTAACATAAGGTCTTGCAAAATATCAGGGTATTGTGTTTGAGTTGGAGTTAGTCATGGTTTTTGCAGGGTTTCTAACTCAACAAAGCTATTCTCAGTCCACTTGCAATTCTAAAGATATCTTTCCAGAAGGGTGTGTGTGTGTACACATACATATACATATGTATGTATATATACCTGTATATATGCATGTGTATATATATATGTGTGTACATGTATGTGTATATGTGTTTGTGTATGTGTGTATGTGTGTGTACATACACACAACATTCTAGACTGTTTCTGCAACCTTCCATCATGAAGTAGATAATGAGATTAAAGCTGTAGATTTTCTTCTCTGTTTTGTTTTTTCCAGCTTTCTTTTCTTCTTTGTTCATTTTGGATACCTTGTATTGCTCTGCATTCAAGCTTACTAGTATTTAATTCTGTAATACATACCTAGTGGATAAGCCTAACCACTGACCTTTTTATCAGCTGTTATGTTCATCTCTAAAACAATGCATCATGTCTTGTAAAATATCGTGGACATGTCAATAATTCCATATTACTTCTTCAATATACATGTATTAACATTGTTTCAATGCCTTTGTTCATTCATTCTATCATCTGAGATATTCTTGATGCCCCCAATTATGACTTTTGACCTCTGATTTGATTGATAACTGCATGGGGTGTGCATGTCACAAAAATCACATGGTAACCCCATAAATTTGTACAAATGTTATTCATTGGTCAAAATAAAAAAACTGAAAAATAATGTTGTCAAGCATGACTGCAATTTTATTTGATTTTTCCAATGCACATATTTAAGTTTTGTTAGTAAAGACTCAAGCAATTGCCATGGGTGAATAGTTCCACTAATAACATACTGTTGTTATTTTTTATTACTAATTAAAATTTTTTAATCTGTTTAATATATGCACAACTAGCCCCTTCCCCAGTGAGGGCCTTTGAGGCAGTTTTATAGGTGAGCTTATTCTAAATTTCAATATGGTGTCCTGAGAATTAAATAGTTTCTCCACTCCAGTTGGTGAACACAGAGCTACCCCTTATTACAACATGGAGGATTTCCCATTTTGGGGGTTCTCCTTATAGTTTGAGGTGATAACTTCAGCATTCAGCTACAGGCTGGGAGAGGACCCTGTGTATATCTCCTAAGTTCTCTACCCATGAACAGATTAAATTTTCTCTACTCTGTCTCAAGAACACTCACTACCTGAATCTGCTTAGATTTTTATCTGTATATTCTCAAGTCTGGAAGCTGTTATTCTGCTCAGATTTTACTTCCTGTGCTGTGCCCTGGACTGTGCTCTAGGAAGTAAACCACAGGCAATTAATCTAAGAAGCACCAATTAATTTTCTTTCCCTACTTTAGAGACTGATACACTGCACTGCTTGCCCTCGGAGTCAGAAAAAATAATATTTTCTATGTTTAGCTCATTTTAAGTCATTTCACTTAGGAATAACTTTGGGTTCTGTTACTCCAGCTTAGACAGACACTGATCCCATCTTGCAAGCTCTTTCCTTTTTTTCTATTTTCTTTATTATTAAAAATTTCCACCTCCTCCCCTCCTTCCACTTTCCTCCCCCTCCCCCCGTTCCCTCTCTCCCTCCCTTTCCAGTCCAAAGAGCAGTCCTGGTTCCCTGCCCTGTGGGAAGTCCAAGG
>LOJH01033053.1:0-16384 GCA_001685095.1 Ellobius talpinus | reverse complement strand
AGGGGTTGGTCCACCAACTGAGGCAGTGTACCTGTTCTAATGGGAGCTCACCAAGTTCAGCTGGACCAAGTCTGAATGAGCATGTGGTCAAACAGGTCTCTCTGATTGTGGCTGACAATGGGGGCTGACTGAGAAGCCATTGATAAAGGCTCTGGGATTTGTTGGTATGGCATGTTCTGGGTTTTTAGGACCCTAACCTATTTGGATTCACAGCTACCTATGCCTAGATGTAGGGGCGAGGACCTTGGACTTCCCACAGGGCAGGATTCCTGGCCCTCTCTCAAGCAGGGCAGGAGAGGGAGGAGGGGTGTGGGCGAGCAGGAGGGAATTGGGAGGAGGGAAAGAAGTGTAAATAATTGAATGGAACAATAAATATTAAAAAGAAATTACTGAAAACAATCTTGCAAAACCATAAAGGGTCTTGATATTAAACTTAGCATTCATTCCCCCCTTTTCTCATTTCTCACTGTGGCCAGAAGAACCTGCCACAGTTGAGGGCTGTCTTCAGGAAGTGGCCACCTTTCCTTTTATTTCTATCACCCTGTCTGGTTACTCCTTTCCTATCTCCTAAAGAGCCACTTGCTGTTTTTTAACTCTACTTATCCATTAACTGTTAGGTCCTCCAGACACTGTTTCCACCTTCAGCTCCTCAGCTAATCCCAGAGATGTGTTCTCCTAATCTCCTGGTCTGTTTTCAATGTAGTCAAAATTCACCATCACAAACACCATGGTGCTTTCTCCTACATTTTCAGTCTCAACGATGGTGCTGTCATCAGTCACTGAACACCACCTATTCGCTCTTAGACTCCTCTCTTATTCTACCTGTTTTCTAGGTAGATGTCACTCAAGGGTGTCTTCAGTGTGGTCAGTGATGACTGTAGGAACAGTCTCCAGGCTTCCATGTAGTACTTTGCATAATCTTTTACATCCAGATACCTGTGCACACAAGTTCTTACCATATGTCACTACTATGCTTAATTTTTCATATAACTTATTTCAAGTTTTCCAATTTGTTATCAACTATAGCCTATAAGAACCAGGAAAATATAAGTTTAAAATTTTCCCCAAATCACACAGTTTGAGAATGTCTACCTGAGGCTTATTTGGCACCAAAGCTATTCTCTTAAGGACTGCCTTCCACGATGTTAATTAAAGCCTACCCACATCATGGCTGTCACTTCTTCTAGATCTGTCAGCATATCTATCCCTTTCACAAATATATGTCTCATTTTGCCCTACCATCAAAGACATAAATAATAAGTCTTCTTAATTATTTTCCTGCCCAGTGCCCCAGTAACTCACAAGCTACAGATCTCTGGGAAGAAGAACAACAATTGAGGAAAAGGCTTGCATCAGATGGCAAGTCTGTAGTGCATTTTGTTGATTACTGATTGCTGAGGGTCGCCCAGGCTCACTGCAGGTGGTGACTCTCCTAGGAAGGTGATTCTGGGGTGCATGAAAAAAAGCAAGAGAAAGCTAGGACAAGCCAGCCAGTAAACAGCATTTCTCCATTTCTTTCCTGCTAGGTATCCTGATGCAAACCTTTGCCCCACTGTAGCTCTCTTCATCTTTCAAAGTCCATTTAAATATGTTACCATATCTGCATGGGCAAATCAGACTTCCAGGACAGATTAAACTGTCCTGCCAGTTTTTCCATGGCACTTGATACATCCTTAAATTGATACATGGGCCACAATATACAGCAAACAATTTATGTATTTGTATTCATTTTTTTCTTAGTTGTCTGATCACAGGATTTATGAAGAAGACCATTAAGATGTTTTAAAAGTTAAAGGATAAATAAATTAATGACCTTAACATAAAGACTTAAAGAGAAAAAAACTAAATTTCAAACATCAAAAACATTGAAGAGATATTGTCAGTTATTCTAATTGGGGTAAAGCAAAGGAGAAAGAGGGGATGAAGGAGGGAAGAAGAGAAGACTTAAATGAAGACAGAAGTGAAGAGGTGAGGGAGGGAAGGAGAAGAAAAGAGGAAGGGAGAGGATGGAAAAAGAGAAGAGGAAAGAGAGGGGGAGAAGAGGAGACAAGCTGCAAACATACAGTATCACATTGTCACTATGGTCTTTGTCCTTCAGAGAGGGTCCTTGGAATGGCCCTGAGGAGACTTTCAGAAGTTCTGGGTCTAGATTACATATTTTATGGATCTGTTTGTATGGATTCTTACTAATTGCATGCATGTGTGCCTGTGTGTGCTGTGCACATGATGACAACTTGAATGAGCCTGTTTGCTTCTTCTCTATGTGGATTCAAGGCATCAGACTCAGGTTATCATGCATGTACGGCATGTGCCTTCACCTGCTGAGCCATCTTACCAGCCTTCACAATTTTTTAAGTCAAGAGTGTGTTCACTAAAGTGCCCATGGGGTTAAGAAAGAGCCTTATGGGTTTTAAAGATTGTTTGAGGCCTAATGACTAAAGCTTGTGGTTGGTTAGAATTAGTGTGTTGGACAGCAGATAAAATCCTCCTAGGATTTTCTTAGTTCATTGCCCTCATCTGTGTCTGACTTAACGCTCCATGACAACCAAAACCTTTAAAATAAATTCCCAGCAAGTGACTGATTTCTACCAGTTCAAACTGTGGTTGTTATTAACATCTCAAAAGTACATCAGAGTTTCCCCTCTTTGCAATACCCCCCACACACTTCCTATGGTCCTCACTTTATATTTAGTACATTGCTGTAGGATTTTATTTGTTCTGTAACTAAAATAATCTCATGTTTTTAAGAGGACCAAGTTACTTGAGGTAACTGGAGTCTGTGTTCCAGTACCATGGACATCAATATTTGTTTCCAAACTCAACTATTTTTTTTTGCTCTCTTCAAGGCCATAATTGTTCTTGCTTAGGCAAAAGTTAATCAGCAATCTTAACGTTTCCTTTCAAAATGACAAGTTTTGGAGCAAAGAGATAGCAAGCTCCCGAAGGTCATACCCAAGAATAGAAAGGTTGGTAAGGACACAAGGCTGCACTGAAGGAGGCACTGAGGGAAGCACACAGCTTACAGAGGGACACCATCCTGTGACTCTGCAGCCTCCCACACAGAACAGAGGACTCAGAGCTACAGCAGGTCTTCTTGTGGGGTGGGGGGCAGCTGCTTTGGAGACAAATACTCTTTCCCGTGCCTATGTATCACAGAGACTTCATTTGTAAATGATGCTCCAGCTAGGAGCTGCATTCTCAGGGTTTTAGAGAGGGAGTGTGCCCTGGACAAAACTATCACTCCTATGTGGCTTGCTATTTGGCTAGACTTAACATTAGCGGCTCCTAACTGGTTAACACCTAAAATTAGCATAAAATGACAGGAAAAAAAGAAAGAGAAAAAAACAGTACTTTACCCAGTAAAGGTAGTCCTCACTTTATTTCAAATACTGCAACCCTAGTGGTCATAGAGGTCAGACGTGCCAGCAGTGTGTTTTGATCTGTTAGCTTCTGCACACTTAGCTGTGTTTCAGAGTAAATCTGTTTACCTTTGCTTGTCTTTCTTTAATTTCTAGCTCATTCTTAGCCAAGATGTTCTGTGTAGTGTGTAACTGACTGGGAAGAATTCACAGTATTTCCCTGCAGTGTCTGGGTTCAAGGGCACTGGGAAGAACGCTGAGGATCAACCCCTTCTCAATAGAGAATGTCAGTCTCCGGCGCCGGAGGACTCTGGATCCTGCTTCTTGTAAGTGCCTCCCAGATAGTTATTCCCCGACTTATTCCTCCCTACTTTTCATTTCCTCCACCATGTGTATCCTCCTTATTTTCTCACCATCTTCTTAAAGTCCTTACTTTTTAACTGCGAATGCTGAGATTACAGCTGAGTTTCTCTGAACGGCCACCAGAGGGTGCTCTAAAGTACTGCGGCTCGCTGACGCTTGGAAGGCCCGCTGCAGTTTGTTTTTGTTTTGTTTTGTTTCGTTTCGTTTCGCTTTGCTTTGTTTGGTTTAGTTTAATTCCTCAAATGCTCATGTCTTCCTTTCCCAAGAAGCTAACTGCAATTTCTTTGTGCAGGGGTCCACTGTCTTTTCCCCAGCCCAATAAACGTCTCAGATGCACACCTCTGCAGGTCTTCAGCTACTTTCTTCAGATACCGAACATCCCGCAGATAATCCTAGCGTCTGTATTTCAGGCAGAGAATTCTTCTTTGTTGCTGCACCATGGCCAGGCTCCACATATCTTGTTCCTTGATCACACGCCAGCCCTTGACGAGATGGGACCCCATCTGTCATCATTTGGGTCTAAATTTATTCCTAACGATCAGAACGCACCACCCACAGATGTCACTGCAGGCACCCAGGTTGCCACCCCATAAGTCTACTACCCCCCTACTCCTGGTCTAATCCTGAAAGTTTCCACCTCGTGTATTCTAGCTCCACCTCTATGTCTATGCTACACGGTACTTAGCTAAGTGGCCCAGATCTCCAGGTATTCTAGACCTGCACAGATGGACAACAACCCTGAACATAAAGTTCTCAGAAATCCTGCAGCTGATCCAGTAGGCTCGGGCTTCAAGGGCAGTCTTCTCTGACATCCATGGGTCTCCAGCAAAGGTGCACTTTCTTGCTCTCCAAGGACTTAAGAAGAGGGGGATCCAGACTTCGGGAGAGTATTTTCAGGGTGTAAACTCTTGCCTTCCCCTGATGCCCAACACTCCCAGTCTCTGATCTAGGACACGGGGGCAGTTTTCTATTAAAGGCAGTTCGGAGCAGCTCCTCAACAGTGGATCAGCCAGGGGGAATAGTCAGTCTACACCCCAGGCAGTCAGCATGCTCAGTTGCAGAAGGGTTCAGCAAGGATTGTTGGGTGCTCCAAGCCACAAGGAAGATTAAGTGGAGTTAACCCATAAAGTGTTTGCATGCAGCATCTAAGACGTGCTGAATTTTGACAGAAATAAGTCATCAGCATTGTAGTGTTTTACTGCCAAAAACCCTGTGACACAGTATCCTGACCTATTCCTCTGCGATGGGGGTGGGTGTGGAGTGAGGGAAGCCCTTTCAGATTGGTTTCCAGGGTCCAGGAGAGCTTTTCCTCATTGACTTTCAGTTCCCTCCATGGACACCAAGTTTTTTAATCAATATTTCTCTCTCCTTAAGTGCAAGAACTCCAAAGCCTCAGCTTATTAAAGACTAGGAAAGGGGAGGTGGGAGAGGGAGAAGGGAAGAGAACGAAAGTGAAAAGTGGGGGAGGGGATAAGCATAGAAAATAGAAGAAATGGCAGGAAGAAAAGTTGTACTTTAGCAAAACCTGAAACCCAACTTCTGATACTTTCCCTGAGTGGGGATAGTACTCTTTGTTTTTGATCTGTTTCTAACTCTGTAAATTGTAGACAATTGATAGTAACATAAGTAACTTGCCTTTTATAGACATGCCCTTATTTCCTTTGGACATAAACCTCTCCTCTGCTCCCACCGATAGAAACACATGTTCAATGATGATTTTCCAATCTGTTCAATAACCTTGCTGTATATTTTTTAAAGTTCTCCTAACCTCCTAGTCTTACTTCGTTGGCCTTAAAGAGCATCATATTTGTGCTTCTTCATAGCCCGGGTCTTCCCCTTAACACATCAAACGTCTAAATCAGAGGTCCTCAACCTTCCTAGTGCAGTGACCCTTTACCACAGCTCTTCCTCTTATGGTGAACTCCAACCATAAAATTAATTTTGTTGCTATCTCATAAACTGTGATTTTGCTACTGTTACGAGCCATTGACCCATATTGTAAGTATCTGTGTTTTGGGATGATCTTTGACGACTCCTGTGAAAGGGTCATTCAGCCCGCAGAGGGGTCTCGACCCTCAGGTTGAGATCAGTTTGTTCTAAATGGCATCCAATAAAACCCTACCTGGCTGTCCTTCTGAGCACACTGTAGGAAGGAGAAAACAGATCCAGTTCCCTGACTTCAACTCAGCTCCACACAGCTGACCCTGTACCTGCAGCTAATGTTACCAACACCCTCTTCCTAGTAACTTCACCTCAAACTCCCCACTTCCAGCCCTCAAAGGACAATGGATCTTCGCTTGCCACCAGAGGGCGCGCAGGCCCTGCTATGAGCAGCCTCCTCCTTCGGTTCTAGCTCCCTCACTACATTCCAACTTCTTTGTCAACTCCTCCCACTGTCTTCTCATTTGGAGAGTGCTATCTCTCATAAACCAAATTTTCTGCTTTTTATTAAGCGCCAGCCCCAAACTCTCCTCACTTTTCTTCTCAAGTCCCAACTTGAAACCTCCTGTCGTCTGATCCTGCCCCCTTTTCTACCTTGTGAAATCCAGAAAACAAGGATTAACGAATTTGATTAGAGACACCAGCCGCTGAGAGGGTAAATGACAACAGGGGAAAAAAGGGGAAACCAAACTCAAATCTTCTGAAAACAACAGACGCTTGGCTGCTTTGCCCTCTATCCAGCCCTCTAAAACATTTTGATGATAGATTTTTCTATAATAAATATAATTTATTCCTAAGAGTAATCAATATTTGAAAATATGACATTTTCTTTTTATGGTTGTTTTGAGTTTTACTTGTTTTGAGATGGGATCACACTGTGTAGCTCAAACAGGTCTTGAAGTTAAAAACTTTTTTCTTTCATCTCTGAAGTGCTCAGATTCTAGGCATGTGCTACTATGGTCAGTGAGAAAACATGTTCTTTTTTTTACATTAATTTATTCTTTATGTGTGCACAGTGTCTTGTGTATTCATGCCCTAGGATGTGTGCAGGGAAGTGAGAGAACTAGGAGGGTGAATCAGCTTATTTCTCCCACCATGGATTCTGGGGATTAAACTCTGGCCATCAGCCTTGATGGCCAGTGCCTCTACCTACTGAGCCATCTCACAGACCCACTTTAGATTCTTACAAACTGATCTATAATCTTCATTTTCTGGTCACTCCACCCATTTGTCTCTAATAAGAAATCACAGGAAGGCGGAACCAAATAAATCCAACCACCCTTTACTTTCACAAAGAGAACACACACACACACACACACACACACACACACAAAAGATACAAGCCAATGAAGTAAACGCTACTTAAACAAGTGAAGTTGATGTCTTTGATTTCTGCATACTCATTAGGAAAGATGCCTTTCTCTGCCACAGGAAGGCCCTTTGTGAGCTAGTTAAAAGGAAGGTGGAATGCTCTTTTCTGCAGTGTTGCTTAGGCTTTCAGCTTGGTAACTGCTTTGTTTACAGTCATCCTACCCACAGGGGGCATTGGCTTTCAAACCTAGGGAAATCTTGCATTGCATTGCTATGGAACACAAAAGAATGACAGTATCTTCAGTTTGGATGGGGTGATCTCTAACAGCGAATCCATCGCACTCCTTCACAAAAGTCCTACCTCAGAACATCCTCCAGTGTTCATCATACTCAGAGAATGATGGAAGCGGAGAGCCTCTCCACACCTCTGGTTTTCCCACAGAGAGTAAGAATGTGAGTAGTTAGGGCATGAGAAGATGGCTCAGTTGGTAAATGCTTGTCATGCAAGTCTGAAGAATTTGATCCTTAGCACCCATGAAAAGTGATGGTTGAAGTGCTGTGGGCTTATAATCTCAGCACGAGGGGACACAGAAACAGGATGATCCCAGAGCTCATGGGCTGACCCTCGAAGCTGAATCAGTAATAAGTTTCAAGTTCAGTAAAAGAATAAATCTCAAAAAATTACTTGGAGAGTACTAGAAGTCACTCACTGTCAATCTATAGCCTCCACATGTACACAGACATACATGTATATGTCCACATACATCTACACAGGCTCATACCCACAACACGCAAACACAAAAATAAAACAACAAAAAAATAGAATATGAGTGCCCAGGCCGATATCCATGTGACAGGCTCTGCTTCACCTCTAGCCAAGCATGATCTATAATTCTTACAGAGTCTCTGGTAATCGATAAAACTACTAGTAAAACAAAGATTTATCATTGGGGTTTTAAAAATTAGTTTATGTGTGAGAGGAAATAAAGGCTCAAGGAGACAGGTCAATAAAACCACTTCTTTCATCCCTGGCCAGGTCTCTCCTTTGGACAACTCTGATGCTGTATCCATCTGCTATGCATCCCAAGTATGGCTGGCAGGACTACTGTACCTCCTATGTATAATGCACACCTTGTTTAAAATACAGTGAGCCTACTGCAACTGATCTAAATTGAGAGCCTTGGCCAGTGACTTCTTTCTTGAGCAACAAGAGGAACAAGATAAGGAGCTTGCACACAGCCTGGTTTGTGCTAAATCCAGGTTACAGGCATCCTGTGTGACCATCATGCAATGTCCTTTTTCCTTCATTGTGTCTTCCATTCCACTTGTGAGGATTAAACCTCATTGGCAACTTTGCTAGATTTAGAACTGCCTAGGAGACATCCCTCTGAGTATGACTGTGAGGACATTTCCAGAGAGGGTTAGCTGGGGAGGGAAGACCCTACCTGGATAGGTAGCATCACCTGTGGACTCCAGACTAGAACTGCATAAAAGGGAAATGACAAAACCCAAAGAGTGTCAGCACCCACATCTCTCTTCTTCCCATTTCAACACAATGTGAGGAGCCCCAGTGACAGGATAACACCAAGAACACCACCATAGTTTCTCTCCCATGATGGAGCACCTCTCAAACTGTGAGCCCAAACAAATTTGTACCCACCAGGGTCACTGCTTCTTCGGGACTGCACTGCCCACATTATGCTGGCCCTCTTACATTAATTAGCAATCAAGAAAGAGGCCCATGTACATGCCCACAGGCAATGTAATGGAGGTAACTCTTCAATTGAGGTTCTTGCTTCTCATTGTATTTAGTCTGTGTCAAATAGACAAAAAAACACAAGAAACAAACAACAACAATAACAACAACAGCAACAGAAACAAAGTGGAGGTCAGTCTCTGGGATCCACTTTGGATAGCCTGGAACTCCATCATTCTTTTCTGTTCTCCAAGGGCACCACATGCGAATACTCCTCCCTCCTACACACACATACATAAATAAAAATAAAACGATTCTTTAGACTACGTGGGAGGACACGGGTTACATGTAGTACTATACTACTTTATATAAGAAGCTTGAACATCTGTAGTTTTGCATATCTTCAGGAGTCCCAGAGCCTGGGGATGTCTAGGGGTAGCAGTCCTCTACAGCCTCAGGCCAGGTCACACTCAAGCCACACCACCCCTCAATTCTGCAGTTTCCGTCTCCCACTCTTTCTCTAGTCCCCACTAGAGGGTGTGGCTCTAGATTCTGCGCTATTCTTCTTCCTAAGACCAAGGTAAATTGCTAAACTTTGAACACTAGCACCTTTATGTGTTTTGTTATCACATGGACGTGGATTCATTTGTCTGAGTGATGTGAAAGATCTCAATTTGAGAACCAAGAAATAGATCTTCAGAGTAGGTAAAAATCCACTTGCTAGGAAAGCACAGGGCACACTCAAGGAGCTAGCTGTCATACTCCGGCCATGGCTTGACAAGCCTTACGTAAAGATCATTAGGAGATCAAGTGAACACAGAAATCTGAGTCAGCTTTGGAAACAGAAAGGAACATCATAGTGTTGCAGGTTTTAGCGTGAGTTTATGGTGCCCTCTTGTGTTTTCTCTGAGAAATGCATGCTTCCATCTAAGACTGGATTTTTTTTCCTTTTCAAGTTTATTTCAACTTCTACGTGATCCACTTTACATGAAACTCAAAGATAGTTTCAATGTATGTATCCAGAATTAAATAGAATATACTTATAAAATTTCTTTGCCATTTTTATAGACACTTTTTTAAAGGATTTATTATTTTTATTGGTGAGTGGTATTTACTGTAGCATTATTGCAATGTCTGTGGAGGCCAGAAGTTGGCATCAGGTCTCCTGGGGTGAGATGGAGTTATAGGAAGTTGTGAGCTACCCCCCATGGGTGCTAGTAACTGAACTTGGGGACCTCTAGAAGAGCAGCAAATGAGCCACTTCAGCACTCTCATCCTTGTATATTGAAAAACAGCCCTATTGACCGGTCTGATTCAATATTCAGACAAAGGTGCAGAAAGAAGCCATTTCAATAGATAATGACAGGAGGATGGGTGGTGGACAGTGGATCTGGGGGTGACGGGAGGATGGGTGGTGGGCAGTGGATCTGGGGGTGACGGGAGGATGGGTGGTGGACAGTGGATCTGGGGGTGACGGGAGGTTGGTTGGTGGACAGTGGATCTGGGGGTGACGGGAGGATGGGTGGTGGACAGTGGATCTGGGGGTGACGGGAGGTTGGTTGGTGGACAGTGGATCTGGGGGTGACGGGAGGATGGGTGGTGGACAGTGGATCTGGGGGTGACGGGAGGTTGATTGGTGGACAGAGGATCTGGGGGTGATGGGAGGATGGGTGGTGAACAGTCCATCTGGGGGTGACGGGAGGATGGGTGTGGACAGTCGATCTGGGGGTGACGGGAGGTTGGTTGGTGGACAGTGGATCTGGGGTGCCGGGAGGATGGGTGGTGGACAGTGGATCTGGGGATGACAGGAGAATGGGTAGTGGGGAGTGGATCTGGGGGGTGACAGGAGGATGGGTGGCAAGAAGGAAATCAGAGTGGGGGATTAAGTAAGGATGGGGAGGGATGTGCGGGAAAAGGAGAGAATATGGGGAGAAAAGAGAGGAACAGGGAGAAACAATTAAAATTTAGGCTCATTTGAGGGATAGTATGAAAACCTAATACAGTAGAAACTTCCTAGGCTTATTTATTTATGAAGACAATCTAACTGAAATCATCAAATAACAGGAGAGGCAGAGCCTCCAACTGGACATTTCTTGTCACCAAATGAAGTTTCCAGTACTAGGAATAGGTTATATTTAATTAACTGTTGGCCAAAGGGGTCCCATTGGAAACCCCAAACACCCTAGGCTGTTGCTGTAGCTTGCTCTCCACAAGTTGACAGTAAGGTCATACATATTGTGGAAGACAGTGCCCACACAACTCATTGATCATGGAGAAAATGAGCTGGTGCCAACATAGAACCTTCACCCCTAAATTCTAGCATCTTTCATACAGGAAGGTACTTTGCAGGCTACCAGAAAACAAACATAAGCAACAACCCAACATTGAGCCCTTTGATTTACAATGGTGTTCTGCATGCAAGACATGGTAGTGCAATGTTGCAAAAATGTGGGAGTAACCAACCAATTCCTGATTTGACTTAAGGCCCACTCTGTAAGATGGAACCCTTACCCAACAAAGAAAGCTTCAGTGACCAGGAACCTGATACTAGCTATCCCAGGGACCTAGGGGGTAACCAAATACAATTGTTCTGTATAAAATGGCTCTAATAACATTCTGCTATACCCACAGACCAGTGCCTTTCTCAGCCATCATCAGAGAAGCTTCTCTGGCAGCAGATGGGAACAATTACAAAGACCCACAGCCAGACACAGATGCAGAAAGTGAGAGACTCAGACACAATTCATATGCCTCCATGAAATCACTCCCATCAGGGTTCAGGGAACTCTGTGGAGAAGGTGGCCAAAAGAGTGTGAGAGCCTCAGGCAATGGAGGATACCAAGAAAACAGGCCCTATAAATCAACGTGATCAGTGCACATATGAACTCACAGAGACTGAGGCAGCAAGCTGAGGGCCTCTTCGCTATCGTGAGTCAGAAATTGTGGGACTTCTCTAACCATACTGTGTAAGCCAGTTCAACAATGTGATTGCTGTATTAGCTGTAAAATCATAAATGCTGGTTATATGTATTCATTCCATCAGTTTCGTTTTCTAGAGAGCACCAATACAGATTGCATGTGATGAAATAGATGTGTTAGCTATATTAGATGCATAAATTCATTAGACATAAAGATAGATAGAAACACCTAAGGAGCAGAGGCCGACAGGGCTGAACTGGGACTCATGACCGTGTGTTTGTGCAGAGGAAAAAGTCTGTCTAGGCTGGAGCCACAAAGATGGAATATGAAATCCAACAGTCCAGGAAGTCTGACCTCATGCTGGCTACTGCACATTCCTCTACTTCGACAGGATAAATGAATGAGCTACTCTAAAGGTAGCCCAGAAAACGTCTATCCTGAACATGGCTAGCTGACCCCAGATAAACTTTCATTTATCAGAGACAATAAATATCAGAGATTCTCATTTTCATGGCCACGAGGGCAGACATATCTGAATGTCCTGCCTCCCTTTAGTGTTTTGAGATTATTTGAAGCAGGGGTCTCCATAGAGAGACCTCACATTCACCTCTGGGATGCACTGAACGCCACCCCACACAGATAGCTGAGCTGATCCCTAAGTCCAGTACAAGATTCATCTTTAGAAGTCCTAAAGTAACCTCTGACAATCTAATCCAAACTTCCTGTAACTTGACACTTCAGATCATCCAGTATTCTACTCTCCACCCAAAATGGAAAAGCAAGTGAAATAGAGAAACAGCCCATAGCTGGTTCTCCTCACAGCTACAGAAATTCTCAGTGTACATCTCACTGCAGTGCACAAGTCAGGGCCTCCTGGTGGCACCTGCCAGCCCAAGTGTCTACCCCTTATCACCTAGAGTGCCTTTTCTGCAGTTGCTCAGTGTCAAAGGGCCTATTGACCAAATCCAGAGAAGACCAAGTCTGTGACATCATTAAGGGATGAAATACTGCTGTGTCCAGCAAACCCTCTGTTCAACTCTTTTTGTTCTGTTTGTTTTTCAACTTTTCTGTACTTGTTGTTCACCATGTGATACTTTATGCTTGTATACATCCTGCAGTATTCAAATCAGGCTAAGTGTACTTCAAACATTTGTCATTATTTTGTGGCCAAACATTTATAATCCCTTCTTTTAAAAAGTATGCATATTCAATCTATTATTATATGTTGCTTATATTAATAACTTAATACCCATTGATAAATGTTTGACCTTTATTGGGTGTTTCCTTGGAAGATTTATCTATTTGTATATGTTTACATGTGTTGTCGGTATGTGCACATGTGAATGAAAGTGTCCAGAGAGGCAAGGAAAGGAAGTTGTGCTGGAGCTGGAGTTCAAGGTGGCTGAGATTTGCTTGACATGGGTGCTCAGAACTGAACTAGGGTTCTCTGAAAGAAGAGAGAGTGCTTCAACTGCTGAGCATTCTCCGGAGCCCTGCAATGGGCATTTCTTAAATAATTCATGAAAGCAAACAGACAAAAAAATCCGGAGCCATCCCAACAATAAATGATAGTTTTAGTCAAAGCCTGCCTGGCCCTGGGGATGTTTACTGGCATTCTGAGAATGCTGACACGATGTGCTATCGTGATTGTTCTTAGGGCACCCAACTTATTACAGAGAGCCAGTCCTTAGATCACAACTCTTTGTCACAGTCTCTAACATCCACTGAGGAGGACACAGGGGTCACCAGACAGCAGAGTATTGAAACTGGGGGCCTGTCATCATGCCTGCCTCCTATGGGTTTGAAGAAGACATAATCAAACAGCAGGAATATTGATTATCTAAAACCCGTGCAAAAAGCCTGACCAAAAGGGAATGCCAGGAGATGGAGGCATTTGTTTTCAGGAGTAGCGACTGTAAACATTTGCTGAAGGCTTATTATTTATTAGAAACAGACTCTCCACTAAAATATTACCTTATTAAAAATAACCAACCAGTGAGGTAGGTAGACATTTTCATGACTATTAAGAGGCAAGTCCAGCATGCAAACATTAGCTTAGTATTTTGTGAACTGAATACCACATTGTTTTATAAATTGTTTCAGCATTTGTATAAGAAAGGATTAAGTCAGCTTGAAATTCAAAGACACAGATACACATACACCATTACTCTTTTTTACTAGATGAATATGTGGCAGATGAAAGATTAATGGAATGGGTGAGAGAGAAAGAGAGAGAGAGATGGATAAGAGATAGAAGGCATGTGACAGATCAATATATGAACTAGATGAGAGATAATAAGAAGGTAAAAGATTGATAATAGATGTTAGATGTATAGATTGATTGACAGATTAAAACATAGGTAGATGGTAGATGGTAGATAACTGATAGAAAGAAAGATCCACAGATAGATAGACATGTCTATGTCTCAGGTCTCACTACATTATTAACTATTACAATAACCATACTAATTGTATCACTTTTGGAAATTTATATTATAATACAAAGTGAAAAAATGGATTTTTGTTTAGAAAAATTTTGTAGCAGCTTCTTTTCAAACTGCAAAGCCCTCTAGTGGTGCACCAGGCTACCGTTAGATTGTTGAGTTAGAAGCTATGGCCTCTCTGTGGACAGCAGTGCCTGAGGGCAAAGACAGGTAAACATGTCAACATGCTAAAACACATCACCGAACTAGAAACCCCTCCTTCTAGCTAACTTCTACTCTGTACTGTTAAGTACCCTGTCTGCAGCGTTTTTAAAAACAGGAGAAATTCTCTTTCTAGAATTGAACTTCACAGGAAAATCTGTCAATCGAAAACTCCTTATTCCTTATTTTGAAAATATTGTTATTAATTAGATGGAGACTTTCTTCTTACTGTCTTCAATTAAAAAATTACTTGTCTTTTTTATTGCATGTGAACATTCTCCTTCACAAACAAGGACAGAGCTTGGGCACAATTTCTCTTTTTCTTTTCTAGTCTTTTCTTTTGTCCTTTAAAGGAATAGCATTATGAAAATTCAGATTTTCACACTTTGCTCCCTTCTGCTTAATTGATTTCCAACATGAATTAAAATGGTCAGAAGGAAAATTTAAAACAAGTGAGGCACATATTCCTGGTAAGATCTTATATAAGTATGTAATCATAAGTTGGTTATTGTGCTTGCTACTTTTAAGTCAACTTGACACAGGCTAAAATCATTTGAGATGATGGATCCTTAATTAATTTCTTAAGATTGGCTTGTAGCCAAGCCTTTAAGGCATTTTCTTAGCTAATAATCGATGGGAGAGGGCCCAGTCCGATGTGGGTGGTGCCATCCCTCAGCTGGTAGTTATGCATTCTATAGAAAAGCAGGCTGAGCAGGCCAGGAGGAGCAAAACAGTAAATAGCACTACCCTGTGGCTTCTGTATCAGCTCCTGCCTCTGGGTACCAGCCCTGCTTGAGTTCCTATCCTGATTTCCTTTGATGATAAACAATGTGGAAGTATAATTCAAATAAATTCTTTTCTCCCCAACTTGCTTTTTGGTCACAGTGTTTCATCTTAGCAAACCCTAAGACAGTTGTCCTCGCAAACAACAATTACATACAACATTCAGTGTGCCTATTGCCCACCATGTAGGAGCATAATTCAATCTCTCAGTCTTTGACATGGTGTCACTGTGCCCTATAACTAGCCAAGGATCTCTAGGAGGTGAACCTGCTGTGCTTTTCACTCAATTGGGTAAAATGTGTCAGCAGCTCAAACCTAGCTCAACAGGATCCCTCAATGAGGAACATGGAGGTCCTAGGCCAGCAAATATGACATCATGCTGCAGAGGTTCTGTAGGAATAAAGAATCCAATTGAATCAATTAATTTTAATTGCTTCAAACAGGAAACTGGGTGTAGCTCTGATGACTTACAGATAGGTTAAGACACAACTTCTCTTTTCAAAGACCACTTCACATAGGACACCTCATACCAAGGTATGATATTGTCTCTAGTAAAGAGAAATTTTCAGACAAGGAGGAATGGAAGTGGAGTAGAAGGGCATTCTAAGTAGAGATCAACACATGTCCTGCATTTCCAAAGAGGTTTAACCTTGTGTGAGTACTCACTAAGAGTCTGTAGCCTGGGGAGCTGAGCCAAGAACAATTANGGCAAAGACAAGGAGAGATGAAATTAAAGTAGACAGGTGTGTTTTCATCAGGGATGTGGACTTCATCACTCAAACTGGGATGTGCCTTGAAGATGTGAAGTTGACTCACCTATGGTTGAATAAGATTACATTCTATTAACAGATGCTTCCAACTGGCCTGTGACCCAGCTCAACTGCAGTGGTAACCTTGACCCCTGTCCTCCTTTATGCCACTTCTTCGTGGAACTGACACCCTGACTCCCTTGAGAGAACTTGGGTTGAAGTCTTTTCAGCAGAACCAGACTCTTCACACTTGGCAGTTTATAGTTCCCACCTCTAAGACAAAAGGATAAAAATGTTCTGTGTCCCTCACCTTCAAAATCCCTTTTCTAAAAGAGCTGTGGAAGGAGGCAGCTACCAGTGCAGGTGAACAAAGAAGCCCGAGTCACTATTTCAGTAGGATATAGACTGCTCTTGTGTAGGGCAGAAAAGACAGGAGAGACACAAAGCTTAAAGATCTCATAATCCATCTCATTTTCATTATGAGATATTTTATCATCTGTTACTGTCACAACCACATAAGGTTATCAACTTACAAAGAAAGAAGGCTTACCTTGAGTCAAAGTATGGAGGGTTCTGTCCATGGCCAGTTGGTCCATGTTGTTTTTTTTTTTTTTTTTT